>JAOXNH010000031.1:78946786-78956800 GCA_028566575.1 Bartramia longicauda
ATATTCGGAATGATGAGACTAATGCCTAACTGTTAACGAACTCAAGCTCATTAGTTAAACAAGATAGTTCAAGAAGCTCAGTGTTCTGTTCACACGAGGGGGAACTGCTGGAGCATCAGTTATGATGTACCACAGAACATTATTAGGCTGATGGTTGGACTCGATGATCTGAGAGGTCCCTTCCAACCTCGACAATTCTGTGATGCCATGATCCTATGATTATTCTCCCCCCAGAAGACTTCTTACATGATCCTTTTTTTTCTTTAGAATACAGTAATATCTAAAAATACATATACATATACACACAAAAATTTAAAATTTGCAAGGCATTTAAACGTTATCATGAATGAGTTTAAGAGAAATTGCTGTCATCAGCTGTGCACTCAACTAACAGGTGTTTATTCTAACCGTGGTTTACTGTTCCTCATTAAAAGCAGAGCTGGGATTTACAGCGTATTTTGGGTACCTGATGTGGTGATTGGGCAGGATTTTTCAGAAATACCTAATGATTCTATGCAGTTCAAATTTTGAGATATTCTCAGGAGGCACAGGAACATTTTTTAAATTCTTTTTTTTTAAAACGCATTTCTTAAAGTCTTGCTGGACGGGCACTGCAGACCCCAGCATTATTAATGACTTGGAAAAAACCTCAGCTCATCGGTCATATCCTATCAATGGAGCTGGTGCCCTGCTGATTGTGTGCTTTTTGCCTGTTGAGGGGAGCAGGAATAACTGTACATTAGGGATTTTTAAAGCACATACGTGAGTTATAGGCAAGCAACCAAGGTACAATAGGGAAAGGTAACGCAGGGCAGGCATTAAAATCCAATTAAATCAAATCAGGATATTTCACTGTTGATGGACATTGGTTCTGTTTCCTCTCCTGTAAACTGGGTATTGGGGTACCAGACTTGGAAGCACAACTCACTGAATTTCATAAAATCATAAAATGGTTTAGATTGGAAGGGACCTTAAAGTTCAAAAATTGACAAAAGACAGAAGTGTTGTGAGGTTAATAAACAGTTCCAATGACAGGAAATAAAGGAAGGAGCAATTGTATGCAATGACAGAGAACCAAATCCTCCTTACTTTACTCAGGTTCAATATCAAGATGAAGGAAACTCTGCATGAATAAAAATAGAATAATTTGGTCGAAGGCAGTCATCTTACTGTCCTCCCACTGATGGAAGCAAGTTGTGATCTGACATGAGCAATTCAAGTGAGTGATGCTACAAGAGAGAAAAAGAGTGTATCCGTGTGTAAAACCCTGGCCTGCAATTCAGTTTTACAAAAGGAAGCCAAATATTAATAGACAAGAAACAAGATATGACAATATAAAATACATGTAAAAGGCTTGTTAAAAGGGAAAACGCCTACAGGCAATGTAGATTTCAAGTAGCTACCCAAATGGTGGAGGACGTTAAGCAGAAGGAAAAATCAGGGAAAACAAGCCAGGATAATAAAATACTGAAAGCCTAACACAAGACACACAAAATGTGAAACAGGAAATTGGGAAGGGAGTAATGCACAGGTGTATTTTGAAAAGCAAAGACATGCCTAGGGATGTACAGGGAAGGCGTAGGAGTAGCTAGACAAGAGCAATCATAAACAATTTATGTCCGTAAGTAGGATGGTGGACATACAAAGGTGGACATAAAGAGACTACAACTAATCAGAATAAATCTTGGAGGGACACGGAAAACCCAGGGGGAAGTGGACAGGATAGAGCAATAGAGTGAAGGGGCACAGAGGGGAAATGGAGAGTGCAAAATAATTACTACACGCCCAGCTGCTCTGCTGCTCTTCCCACAAGGAATGAACTTGTAGAGAAAACTAGACTGATGAGCAAGCAAGCACAAAAAGTAGCTGAGAATAATAATAATAAAAAAAAAAACTTAAAGAAGGATTATAGAATTAAGTTTGCAAACAAGACTCAAGGAAAAAATCAGAAGATGAGAATGAAAGTTAAATTGCACAAGAGGTTAAAACATACAATAAAAGATTTTTTTAGAAATTGAAGAAGAAACCTCTAAAGGTAATTGTAACAAACTCGAAGTGTTTATCCAGTCCAGCTTCTCTTTGTCATTAGCAGATGCTGAAATCAATGAGATCAATGGGTTCAGCTGAAGCGTTTTGAGTCATTCTTATTCTCTAATAATAGATGAAAGCTGTTTTAAGCTGCGGGCTCGATGACTGATGTAATTCCTCAAAGCGGCAGCACATGAAGAAATGAAATGCTTTCTTTACAAGGTGTTTATTTTGTGTATTTGTCAGCACTTGAGAATTACCCACATCACTGGTTTGCTGAAAGTTTGCCTCCTTTCTTCATCTCCGCAAAACAAAAGCGGATGCCGATAAAAGCAGTAGCAAAGGTGGAAGTGAAAAAGTACCAGGAAAGGTGTATAACAGGAAAAGAGTAAGTAATTCCTGTTAAGAAAAGTTAGTTATGCTGCACACACAGGCTACCCTCAAAGCAAAGCTCTGCAGAAGAACCCAACGTGTGGTGGGGGAATGTCACACCCCACTAAGTTCACACTCAGAACCTGGCATACTGGCTCTCCTCACCAGTCAAAAGAAAGACAGTAAATACCACCAAAATGCTGATAAAATCAGAAAATGACTGAATTCGCTCAGAACTACGCTTGTCTTCCATTTCTGACAGACTGTTTGTGCCTACTTATGTTAATTTTGATAAGATTTGCACACACCAACGAGCCTTTTAAGAAAGAAGAAAGACCCACATCCTGCTTGAAGGATTTTGAGTCTTCTTCCTTCTCTCAGCCACCTCATAACGACTCGATTTTTTTCTTAATGATGGCAGGAAATGTGCAGCTCTTGAGTTTTCAAGAATAAAAACCCTCTCAGCATTTTGATCCTGTTGCTGTTTACTCCAGAAGCTATCCATTTAATAGGTTCTGAGTTTTGCTCATCTATATGGATAGGATACTTCAAACAGTGATTCGGGAGCAAAACCTTTATGTAGAAAGGTTGAGAGGAATAAAGCTTGAGAAAAGGCAACATCCATAAAATTCTGACCAGATCTAGGGTGCGGAGGGGGGAAATCCTATAAAGTCATAGCTTACAGCTTAATAGAATTTAAAATATGCTATAACCCACAAAGCAGGGAATCAAATATAAAATGGGGAAAATAGATCCAGCGCCAGGCAAGTAACAGAGAATAAGATCATATTTGGAATAACGGGCATCGTTCTGGTCACCTTATTACGGAAGTGTGGAAACCCCATTGGCTGACATCTGATGCGAGGGGGTTTTGGATGTCGTCCTGTTTCTTCCATTATTAATTTTGTGCTCCAGGGCAAATGCCAGCAGTGCTCATTTTAGTTTTTACCTCCTGCTGCAACTTCAACTGTCAGAGAGACAGCAGGAGTCAAAAATGAAAGGAGCCACCTTATAGAAATGCTGCGCCACTATGTCATTTTTAAACTGACAGCTTTTTACAGTCCAATTTCTCAGGGAAAGAAAAAAAAGGACTTTCATTTTCACCTCCCACTGCTGCTTTGACAGAGAAAGACATTCACCCTGGTTCGAATGCTGGTGGGAGGCAGAAATGTAAAACTGCGGCAGAGTGTTTGTAAGTGGGCTTTGACTACCCCGTGGAAGGATAAGCTGATTTGGGACAAGTTGAACTCCGGCCCTTTGCTTACCAGGTGGCAAAAGAGAAAAATGTGTCCACCTGCTCCTAATGCGCTAGACGGAGACTATTCTGAAGGATATCTGTGAATACAGGTAACTCCCAAGGACTTCAGTTCATCTGAAAACACAAAAATGACTGTTTTAATAGTCTTTGGCCTTCAAGAAATCAGCGATTGAGAAGATTCTTCAATGAGAACAACTATTGAGGAAGGCAGAGCTGTCTAAAAAGAGGAATTTAAGAAAAAGATCACATGCCCCTTATATTAATAGTATATAATAAGGAAAATCCCTCCCAATCAAAAGACTTGGAAAAAGAAGCTAAGAAAAAACTTGATGCTGAAGAACCACACGTGGTAATTTTTCTACAGTTATTAAGGTAATAGGTACCAAAGTAAAATATTTACAACGGTGACAGTAAAGTAATACAGATATTAAAGTAAAAAGTGATATTAAAGTACATCTAGGAGAAATCCCTCTAGCATCCTGATCTTTCCAGCTTCCAAAACATGCATAGTACTTAGAAAACTCAGCATCTAATATAATGTAGCAATAGAATATAAAAGTAGAAATAGTCCCTACTCACTGCTTGATTCAGTTTTTCATTTTCCAAGTATCTGTTACATACTCTTCTGAGCTCAGAGTTAAAATTAATTGCAAGTGACAATGTTATTCGGGCTAAGGAAATTAATCTCCTATCATTTAAGACTGTCTATTGTTAATCTTGTATTCCTTGGTTTGGGTCTCTGCTTCTGACAATGTCCGTGACCTTGTCAGGCTCAGAAGGATGCACTTGACTAGAACATGCAAAACATTTGGCTCTCAAGGACGAGAACGCTGAGTATCTCAAAGGCAGTTTTTAGTGAGACTATCTAGAATAGCAGCAAAGCTGTGGTACCTGGAAAACAGGCAGACTTGCCAATAAAATAGCATATTCATATAAGGGGTATACACTTACATATACAGGTATTCATATATATATTTATTTATTGAAAAATATAAATGGTGTGCACTAAACACACAAGCGGTACTTGGGGTTTTCTAAAGAAAGTCTGGAAATCTAAGCCTTGCAATGAAAACACATCACTGGCAGTAATGAAATCCAGAGTTAAAACCAATGCCATGGACCCAGTTCCAAAAGTTTTTTCAAGTACATGGGATAGCGAAACAGCATCCTGAATTCTGCATCTTTTACACATTTTATTTTCTACTTATTCATTTAGATTGATTTGGAAATACTATTTCATTCATCTAAGCTCACTGAAAAAGTCTTTTTTCATTATATATTCCTTACCTTCTGCTAATTTTGCATGAAGAAACTTATTTTCAAGTCCTTCCCTCCCACTGTCCAAGACACAATTACCAAGAAACCACAGTCCTCTTTTCCCCTGACTGTTTCATTTTCACACAACACATCCTGATCCACAATTTTCCTCTAAAACAAGTGGGTTTGCACACAGGGATATGCTCCCGTGCAGCTGATTCTGTGGTGAAAGGTATTGAAACAATTGTCACTGAAATTGCCTTGAGTGTTTCTAGGCCTCATTGTTACAGAAGAAAGCTTGAAGACATGAGTTGGGCAACAAGTGACAGAAATGATGTCTGCAGAAGTGCCCTCGTGAGATGAAACATTATCAGCTGTATTTATGAAGGGTCTGTGGATGGAAACATCGAGATAACGATAAGTGATAAACAGAAAGAACAGGAAAAGTAGGATAATGCAAAATACATAAAATAAGCGGTATTGCAGTGGGTGAACTGGAGCTTCTGAACTGATTGTATAATTATTTCCCAGTTCAATAATATTTGCCTTAGATTAATTATTCTGAGTTGCAACGTGAGTTTCAAGCTTTCCATCAGAGCAATTCAAAATTTTAGAGCAAAATTTGAATCCAGCTTCACTGGATGAAGCCAGTAAGAGGCAAACCACAGAGAATTTATATGCTATGATATTTGAAGTACCCATCCAGCCTGCTGAGAGCATCACTTTATGCAGGTGGAGCTTATTTTGTAGTTGTGGCTAAAAGAGGGTATAATTGTCTCCTTTTCCCCCCTTTTCCAGAGGACGGCGAGGCAGAGGCAGTACAGGACCAGGCTTTGAAGGAATGGGGAGGTGGGGGAAGAAGTACTCAGGATAAATGGAGCAATTCTCTCCGAGATGCGAATCTTGGAAACGGAGTAAAAGACCCCAGGTACGTTCAGAGGTAATTGCGTGGAATAATAGAGATAGGTTTCTCCTAAGTAATCACCTTGGGGAAGAGAACGCTTTTACCATCAATAGCAAAAGCGAGGCAGGCTGCAGAGAAATGACATAAAGAAGGGGTTGGGGTTTTTCTTTTCCTCTCGTGCTTAATCCAAAGTTTTCTCAGTTTCTGTCTGCACTCGGGCAGGTCACTCTGCCCCACTGCCTTTCCCACTCACAGTCCGATGGGCATGTTTTTCCACCACCTTTCAGCGGTACATTTGTTTCCCCATCAGTTTTGACCATGAGCTTCAGAAAGGAGCATATCCATGAAAGTACCCAATGATTTGGAGGAGGGCCCAGTGGAATTTCACCTGTTATCCAAGAAAATCCCATCAGGCACCAAAAGAATTGAATGATTCTGAAACATATCTGCTACATACCCTTTTGGGTTTAGACTTTTAGAGTTTAGAATCTTAACCAGGCTGATAATCCAGGCTGCCCCCATGGCAGGGGGGGGTGGAATTAGATGATCTTTAGGGTCCCTTCGCACCCAAACCATTTTATGACTCTATGATAAATACTGCGAGGGAAAGAGGGGAGGAAGAGGAAGGAAAAAAAAAACCATCACCAAAAAAAACCAGAAGATAACAACCTGAAACCACATTGGTTTTGACTTTGCATCGACACCTCCTGGTAAGAATTTTAATACAACATATATGAAGACCAAATTCCTCTCTTATTTGCCCTGCTAGCTAGAGGAAACGTTCCGAGTGGCAGGATGGCAGTTCATGCTCTGATATACGGCTTTTCATTACTGCGGTGTTACACAGGTTCAGTGCAAATCCCCGAGAGCAAATCCCCAGTATATCCCAGCACATTGTTCTTTTCATTCCTGACGTCTGAAATCCTAATTGAAATCTTATGCTTATTTATTTATTTTCTAAACCTTTCTTTCTCTCACTCAAGCTTTCAAGTGATTTGATTATGATCTCTATCTTTTAATGACTGCTTGACCAGCTCTGGGTCTCCCCTTGCCCACACTAATGCAAATACTCTGATGAGTTTCATGGGGCCAACTATCCAAGCAGCAGAGACTCACTTTGGTGTGTGTGTGCAGGACTTTTGGTTGGTAAATTATTCAGGTTCAAGTATTAAAGATAGTGTTTTTTAATTGGCAGGTTGGTTGAATGATACAACTGCAAGGAGCCAGGTTTATTTCTGAGCAATGGAAGGCATCAGGATATGAATGGGATACAGCTGGAGGTCAATCAACAGCCACAGAGTTCACTCGACCAAAGAATTGCTGTGAGGCAGCAAGAGAAAGCTTCCACCACCCCTTTCTACCAATCCCTTACCCCAAAAACACCCAAATAAACCATTAATAACCACAATAAAATAATAATTACACTCCCTATTTTCACCAAATCAGCTTTTTTCCCAGCCAATCCATCAAGATACCCCTGGAGTGTCCACTGTTTAGAAATGTGTTAGGAAGAAGCACACCTGAAAAGAAACCTGCATTGCCATTTCTGCAAGAGGAAGGAAGTTCCAGGTACAATCCCCTCTGCATCATCGGAAGGAGAATGTTTGGGAATTTTTGCTATGGATTATGGAGTCACACAAGAAATCCTCTGTCTCCTCAAGGCTAAACAGAAGAGGGTCTGAACCCAAGTCAAACCTCATGAGTGACTGTTAATCAAAAGGAAATAAAAAAGTCCTTTAATAATATCGTTATGCTTCTGACTTGCCCAGGAGTTACAAAATAATAATTAAAAAAGCGCAGCATTTAAAAGGTTTGTGGTGGGGGCTTTTTCTGATGGAAAGAGAGAGAGAGAGAGAAAATAAGAGCTCATGAGAAAGCATCTTCTCATACTGCAGTCTTGTATAACTTCAAAGGTTTGGATAAAGACTGACATTTTTACTTTCGTAATCAGAAATTAAAAAAAAGCTATCTTATTTTCATTTCATGACCACCCTGCTGCTCTGATAATTAATACATATTATTACACTGATATTCTAAGGCACAGACCTACCAGTTATTAAGCAAATCTAAGTATCTCAGAGGAACAGGTTACGCTGTCGTATGAGTTACTGAGTAACTGGCATCTGTCTGAAACAGCAGCAGCAGAGAATGTTGAAACGATAATAACGGCCTTAAATTAACATGGAAGGTTTTATTCCAGACGATCACGGCTACAGGTTTCATCAGTCCTATGTGCACAGGCATATAACCAGATGCAGACTCACATATAAATGCATTTGGATACAGAAGCTTTTAAACAGAGCACAGACTTCTTCACACGGGACGAGAGAACCACACTGCATCAGAGTTAAATCATAATATTTGTAACTTCTCAGAATAAAAAAAAATAAAGTCTTTAAAAGTATGTCTTGACTTGCCAAACCTCTGTTTGGAAAATCTTGCCCAAGAGGGAGCCCGGACACAGAGCGGTGAATTTCACTTTTCTGGTAATACACTTAATTTCTGATGCTGCCAGGATAATGCATGATGGAGCAGCGAGACTGGGCACAATTCTGTAGCATTTAAAGGAAAATTTCTGCTGCTGTTTACAGAAAAATCACACTGTTGTCACATTATTAGGAGCTTGTCCATCTTTCTATGAAAGCCTATAGTGTCCCCAAAATGCTGAATGTCTTCTAAAATAATCTTGATTTTAGAACAGGTATCCTTATTACATCAGAAAGAACCTTGGGAGCACCATTCTGTATTTAAAATACTTTTAATTACACAGAGCACCCAACAGTTATATACTGTGATTTGAGCAATTCACTTGCTATTAATTAGTATTTTAAAAAAGCAGTAATAGCACAAAATGTAATATTTTTTGTACCGAACACAGTATTTGACTTGTGCACTCATTTTTGCTCAGATCTGTAAAGGTAAGATAGGAAGGAAATTGAGGCAAAGTTCAGTTGCGATCTCTCCCTGCCTAAAAAACCCATAGAAAAAAAAAAGCAAGGTAACATCGTCAGTGTTTTCTGACTTCAACTCAGTTGGGAGGCGTCAGTGGTAAGTTCCAACCGCTGAGATGCATTTGATGAAAATCTTAAAAGCAATTGAGTAGTCTAAACTGTTGACTTTTATGAATTTGTATTGCGAATTACTCTTTGAAGGCTCTTTACCTGGGAGGCTTTGAACTGCCATTGTTGTGCTAAGCTTCCTGTATTTGGAGATAACAAAAATTAACTTTTCAAAAATTCAGTGGTCTGGAAACCAGGGAAGTTATTTAAAAGGTTTAGTTCCAAGAGTACAGCAATGCCCCGAACCCTTAATTATTGGAAACAATCTTTAATGCTTATCATCTAAATAAGAACATTCATTACTTTTTTTAAAAACAGATAATCTGAGCTCTTTCATTTGTGGATTAGTTGGGCATTTGTTTTCTCAGAATTTTATGGATGATTTGATATTGCCTTTGAAAGGTGCTGGGGCACGGCTGTATTTACTTCCTTTTCTTTTTATCCCTGTAGATTTTTTCACACAGTCATTAGGAGCACAAAAGTAGCTTCACAGTGAGTTTATCCCTTTCATTCTGTAAGGCATTCCTGAATGGTAAAATATATATATTTTGCTTATTTCTAAATATGAAGGGCCTGATCCTGCATGGTAATGAGTGCTTTTAGCTCCCTTCCAAGCTAACAGGCAGCAAGTCTGTTTAGGATGTTGCAGAAGATACCCAGCAGGATGCAAATCTGGGCTCAGGGTGATTTAAAAAAACAGTCTGTGTTTCCAGTCTCTCTCAAACCATATTTCTGCACAAGAAATTTATTTTGACATGACTGAAAGACAAAAGAGGCATTTGCCGTCTTTCCCGTGGCATATGAAAACACAGATTTAATAAACTCAGAGGATACGTTGTTAACTGCAGCAAGATGGCCACTCAGCGCTAGCCCCTTCAATCTACTGAGTAAAAAAACATTAATTACAGCAAGGAGATGGGGGGGGCTAAACCTCAGTTCTATCAAAAGCTCACCTGCACTTAGAATCATGGAAACATAGAATGTTTAGAGTTGGAAGGGACCATAAAGCCCATCCAGTGCCACCTCTGCCCTGGGCAGGGACACCACCCACCAGACCAAGTTGCTCAAAGCCCCCTCCAGCCTGGCCTTGAACCCCTCCAGGGATGGGGCAGCCACAGCTTCTCTGGGCAACCTGG
>JAOXNH010000031.1:79060877-79073698 GCA_028566575.1 Bartramia longicauda
AGTGGAAAATAAACTTAGCATCTTAAGAGTTTGTTTATATTATTTAAAGCAGAAATATTACATTTAATTTAACAGAAGCATAAATTTGCTATGAAAAGTGACTTATTGGAGCAGTTCTATGAGTACAGATTATACTTCCATACTCCTTAGTGCAAGGAAAACCTATCATTATTTATTTGTTTGTTTGTTTTGTTTTACCCTAACAAGGCAACTTTTCAAAGTAATGACATTTGGATATTCAGATCTGACAAGTTTTGTTATTTACAGTTTACCAGGGCAAACCCTGAGTGAACAGAGACACACAAAACTGGCTTCACACTTTAAAAAAAGCATCAGCGTGTTTTGACAACTATCTCACTGATCTCCTAAAGCTTTGTCTGAAAGTCATATCACATATTTTAGTCTTTATATCCTTTTCTGAGGTTACCTCTATGAGATAGGCCCTATTATCGAGATTCTGACCCAGAAAAATAAGTAAATATTTAATGTATGCTCATGAGAACTATTAAACTTAATATGAGCCTAATTGAACACTTAACTGAAAAATATGTTCTCTTAACTGAGAAATAGATGTGTTGACAAATTTTCGGCAGAAACAAGTATGAAAAAATTACATGATGATAATTTAGAACAAAAGAGTAGACAATATTCTCCAGTGCCTTACCCAGCTATTTGCATTTTTACAGAGAACCTGTAACATAATAGAATAGCAAGGCTTTGCGTTGGGATCAGATAGGGGGAAATGATTAAAGAACGCAAGAGAATCTGATCCTGTCTTATTGGAGGAGATCAATATAGGTCTAAAACATTTGATGATTATAATCCCGTTAAAAGATCACATAGAATATATCCACTCTGGGCCTCTCTAGAAATGGAAACACATCTCTTGAGGTACAAATATAATTTATACAAACTGCTGCCGTCAGTAACATTCCTAACTTGAAAAAAAATAGCGTATTCCATTTGAGTTTATTTTCCACAGTTTTTCAGGGATGCCCTGCAGAGGACATAGATGTTGATGGTGCTGAATTGTACGAGTAAGGCTTTCAGGAGTTGTCAGAGCCAGAGCAACAGTTCCCTGTTTGTCTCTGACCTTGGCACAAGGCGGCAATTAAAGTGTGTATTTATCACAACACGTAAAAAAGCATGCGTTGAAGCTTGAAAGCTGGTAGAAGAAAAGGGTTCTGCCAGAAAAGCAAGGATAGATACAGCAGTCCATGGCAGAGCTCCCAAGGCTGAGGCAGCAGATGTGAGCTGTATAATTTGTGAGGAAAGATGGTCAGTGTGACAGTTGGAACGAAGGGATACTTGAGCAAATCGGTTGCTGTTTACACGGGAGACTGTGAAGTGAGAGCGTTAAGTGCACATACGTTATGGAAAAACATTTATTCCACTCTGTGGTGGTCTGAAATGAATAAATTTGATACAAATCACTCTGTGCTCCTGGGAATAAAACCATAGAGATTTTCAAGGCAGTGGGAGAGCACAGAGATGATTTTTCTATAACTTGCCTAGTGTTTGTCTCAAGCACAGGGAACATATTTTCGGTTAGCTGAGAGGCAAGCGTTACTTGAATTGTGAGATAAACTCTAACAGGAGAAAACTCCTGCCAAGCAGCCCATTCCCTGTAATCCCAGTCTCAGAAGGAGCCAAGGAATAAACAAAGTTGAAGAAGGAGGAAACCACTTTATTAAGTATGCAATCAATACTTTGTGAATAATGAAGAAAAAAAGCAACAATTTGACCACATTCACTTCTCTGACTTAGGTACTTCTGCCTTTTGCTATTCACTCTCTTCTCTTGCTACGTTGTATTTTAGGCCTTTGCAAACCACATGAAAGGGGGCAAATTATTTCACTGTCTGTTTTCTAAAAAAATTACGTAAAAAATTATTACTCTGCTGCCAAGAAAACACTTGGTTCCCCACAACAATCTAGTGAAAGCCTAACTAGAAGACTCTATAGTGGAAGCCTACAGAGTATTTAAATATTAAAACATTTCAGTCACTGTGCAAGGGAGGGATACAATTATATATGACATGAGAAGTACAACTCATAATCAACCTTATAATGTTTTTATTTTTAGTATTTCTTTGCTTATCTACAGAATACAGAATTTTGAAATGAAGCTGAACAGTGTTTTCAGAACCAGAAACTGCATCTCAAAGGCCTTTTTTGGTAGTTGAGACGGACAGATATGTTTCAGAAATGCCACTAGGCATCTACTGCCCAGTGTGCAAAGGCACAAACTCTATTCTGTATTCTCCAGCAGTCATTGTGCTTCACAAAATATGTAGCAAAAGGAGACCACTTCCTCCCTGAAAAAAATGATAGACATTGACTAGTTGGTTAAAAAGGTGTTAGACAAACAATGCAACTCTATAACCACAGTTTTCTCTGGAAACAAGGGAGGAATTGGAATGCCATCATCTAGTACTGTTGGTTGGGAACCTTTACTTTCATAGCACAGGATTTCCAGCACCAGAGAGAGACCAGAAAATCATGCTAAGGTGCTGCTAAAATGTATCCCTGTATTTAGGAAATTATATTCTCTAGCCCGTGAAGTTCATGAATTCCAGTAGTCGTTTGAGGAATGGATAAGGCTCAGGACCACTGGCTACATCTGCCCACTTTGTAGCCATCAAATGGCTTATTCTGCTCTTGACCACTTTTTTTGCCATGTAATTTCCTTCCATTTTCTTCCATACTGTCAATGCTTTGAAATAGCTGTTCTAATCCCTTGGATTCCCATGACAATCTTTTCTCTCTTTCTAACATCAGTTTAATCTCCTAGGTTGTTTTCTCCAGTCCTTGAGTTCAATCTTTCCATCCCAGCTCTTCTAATTTCTTTTAATGATCAATACTGCCTGTGTTCACCACCTCTTACTCACATGTACGTGCCTGAGCTCATTCTTCAGTTTTCATTCCCATTCTTACCTGCTTTTTATAGTCAATCTGCCCAGCTAATCTCAAATTCCTACCCTGCTCCCTGATTCCTTATCAAATATATTTCCCTTTCCCACTGTTTCCTGCACATCTTTAAGCAACCATTGTTTTATCCAGCTCAGGTTTTTTCTCCCAGTCTTATTTTCTCCCACTTAAAATAAGATCCTTTAATGGGAGAGGGGTTTGGTTACCATAAAAAATGTACAGAGCTCCTGTTCCTCCCTTTAAAATCCATCAGAGTAATCTGAAAAACTTTACAAGTTAATGAAACTACTTTAATTTTTTTGTAAAGAGAGAAATGTAACATGTGTCATGCTGATAGCTCACACCTCATGGGTTGGGACAGAGCCTTCAACAGAGAACACAGACATCCTCCCCCGGCCACCTAATTCACAGAGTCTGCTCTCCTCCTGACCTGGGACTGTACCTCCCTTCCTCTTGAATTGGAGTGGTCCCACACCACTGGAGAAAGTTACAATATGGCAAAATTATTACAGTAAAATTCCCTTATTTATTGCCAGCGATGAGAGATGTTTTAGGGGTCAAAGAACGCCATTAAGATTGAACTTGCACAGCTGATGCTTTCAGTGCTCCCCAGCTCAAGTCCATTTTCCAGAAATGAACTAAATTTCACATAGCAAATATTTATAAGGTGATACAGGGCAAAGTCTCAGATGCTACAATGTTAGTATTTCACAGCATTGTGAGATGGATTTTATGTGCTGGTGTCATATAAAACCTAAAATAACACAATTTTACAATTTGTATGTGAACAACTGCCAGGAATAGTTTTTTATACGTTGCCATCAAAAGAAATGATTTTCATGTTCAGCATAAGGTTCATAATTACGCTAACCTTAATCATTTAACACTATCATAGGCTGCTAGACAGCCTGGAGAGGAATAATACTGTGCAGATTATCCATCTATGATTCTATGATTATGGCATTAAAGTACTGGTGGTGTTCAATAACACCCTTCCCATAAAATCATTTAATAGAAATGTATTCAAAAATAGCATCAAAGAGGTTCTTTTTCTCTTCCTCTCATACCGAAGGGTACAAAAAGAAGAAAAAGCAATGCATTCTACCGATAGAGAAATGCACTGAAAGAAAAATGATCCTGCAATCCAGTTATTGAGGGTGCAGAGGTGGTAAGATGTCTTGGTGCTAGTTTCTTGTTGCCCAGCCAAGTGCTCTGACCCTTGCCTTGTTAACTAAAATGTCCTTCTGTGACCAATTCACACCCTAAAAAATGCACTATTACATTTTCATTGGAGCCAGATCAGGCATCCCCAGAAACTTTCTGCTTTCTCCCTGTGTCCCAGACAGGCTCAAGTGGGATAAAAGTGTCTAGAAGCTCAGTCAGGATGGTATTTTAGGCTGCATTTTTGGACATAGATTTTAGATGCCAGAATCCTTTTTCAGATACAACCCCTGAACTATTGTTACGTGTGATTGGACTCAACCACAGCTGGCAATCAGACAGCTAAATAAGTTGTGGTCCTAATCTAAATCTCCTTTTCCTGCAGATATCTCTGGACAGAGGCTTCAGAAGTGTTGTGTTGCTTGTGCTAAATGCTTTTAATTGGTCATTACTGAGTGAAAGCTGCCAGTAAATGTTTCTTTAGCTCTTCAGTAGATCATTAAAGTTCAAATTATTTTGTCTTGTAGTTCATTGCATTTCATTGCATTCGTCACATGGCAAGTTAAAATTCATCAACAATCCACCTAGATTCTTTCAATGACTAATACTCTCACTGTATTTACCAGGCTGGATGGGACTTTGAGCAACCTGGTCTGGTGGGAGGTGTCCCTGCCATGGCAGGGAGTGGAACTTGATGATCTTGAAGGTCCCTTCCAACCCAAACCATTCAGTGATTCTATGATTCTATGACATGATCCTGGACAACCAGCTCTAGGTGGCCCTGCTTGAGCCGGAGGTTTGGACCAGGTGTCCTCCAGAGGTCCTTTCCAACATCAACCATTCTGTGATTCCATGAATCACCAACCCAGATGTAGGGCGTTTCCAGCAGACTGTAAGGTGAGCTACCTGTGGTTCACGGAATCATGTTAATTTGTAAAAGCCATATTCATGTTTGATGAACTGGCATTTTCCAGTCAAAATGTGTTTCCCTAGAAAACTTCAATCCAGATTTGCTGGCGAGCTGAGATTTGAGGAAGCCTTGACATCATTGATGCCGTCAAAACTGTTTCTTTGGCTGTTCTAAATCTACAGTGTGGACTGGTGAGAACTTGGAGATCTGCAAGCCATGGATACAGGGACACAAATAAGCAAGTAGGGAACCTGAGAAATATTTGGTGGGAGTTTCTAACACAAATAAAGTTTTATCAGAAACTGATAAATCCACTGATTTTGAGAAAAAAAGTTCTAGTATTTCACAGACTCCTTTAATTTCCTATCATGAAAACACTGCATATTCCCAGCACTACGTGTTTCCTGCTCAGCACCTTGCATGAACTGGGAACCTTTCCTCAGTACTTTTTCTCTTCAAAAATAACCTCCCAAATTTAGACCTAGATCACTACTAAAGTGATCACATCTTGTTCCACATCTCTCCTGTAAATTTATAGAAAAGTTACTACATCAAAACAACTAGAAGTGTTCTTCTGGGTTGGAAAATGGGAGCAGAGTAACATTCTCTGGATAACGCGTAACCAAGTGAAGCAACAGCTGGATGAAGGGGAAAGCTATGGCTTCCTGTCGAATGGAAAGAATTTAAATCAGAATTTGTAAAAATATAGTGCAGTATTGGACAAGCTCATAGGAATGAGAGAAAGCCAAAGACAAGCCAGAACATGTATATTTTCATATATTTCTGGAAGACAATATCCCGATTTTACAGCTTTCCTATAGGAAATGATTTCAGCCAATCCAAGATGACCCATATGCTTATGGTTCAATGCTAGAGAAAACCTGCCAAAGGTCACTTCAGATGAAAAAATAGAGAATAAAATTCTTGCTACAACTTCAGATTGCAGAAACAGAAACAGTCTTAGCAGCAGCCAGGAACAGAGAGACATAACATTGGAAGAAACAACTATATTCCATAATTCTCCTAAATTTTGGTCCAGTCATACTCTGCTGCAAAAAAGATTACAACAGCAATGAGAACCTGCCAAATACAGATAATTGTCAGTGCATGTTCTGCCCCACAAAATGGACTATGAAATATATTACAAGTGACATTTTGAGGCAGATTCAAAATATATTAAAGGGTTTAGTGAAGTTAAAAGAAAAAAGTAATTCATAAGTTTCAAAGAAATAAGACATCCGTATTGGCAGCAGTCCTGCTGGTAGAACCAGGTCATTAGCTGATTACTTGACCTTCTTAATCTTCATAAGCCTTCCATCCAATATGACAATAAGCTGCATTAAATTCTGAATATACAGAATACTGTATAAAATGTTAGCAAACAGCCAAGATTCTTCTGCCACGGGAGTTCAATTTTACCATCCTGCTCCAAAAAGGAAACTATTTGGCTAAAGTTTTCTACTTCACTAACCAGTACCTAAGTATTCTTAGCATGTGCAGTGGTGTAGCTCTTTTCACTCCCTAAACCCTCAGGTTTTTTGCATGCTACAGATACAAGAGTCCATCACTGAAATGCAGGCATCTCATGGGTAACACATGACAGTTTTTCAATAAACTGCAACACAACATGTCGTAAGTCAGGGCAGGAAGCGAAGAAAATTCCTTTAACTGAATTCAGAGAGATGATATTACTTCCAGGCATAGATGTACTGGGATACCTAAAGTAATATCCTTTTATCTTGACTATCGTGTTTGGATGACAACATGTGGGCAAGTAGGTCAGTCGAAGTAGCAGTACAGTGCCTGTATCCTACATTTCCTCTTCCTTACATCTACCTCCCTTTCGACCCTTCTGTCCTCTCTGCTGTTAATAGGGGGAAGGGTGGGGAAAGGGAAGGAAGGATTTCTTGAAGCAATTCCGAAAGACTTAAGTTAATAAACTTCAGAAAAAAAAATTATATTTTTTCCAATTGTCTTTGTCATCAAGGAAACTTCAGGAAAAAAAAAACCCACAAAAGCTAAGATATGCCTCCAATGTGCAAACAATCATCTGCCGTCAGTCACCACCAGGGATTCTCTTCTGTTCTTGATTCTTCTGACTGATTGCACTAGACTTAACCTATTAAATGTTTAATTCCTATCTTTCTTGGCTTCTGTACTCACCTTGAAGCCACCTAGTTTTGTATCATGGTGAGATTAAGTCCCTGTGACTGTTCATTTTCTCATCTATCACTTTCTGAAATGATGTGGTCTTAAAGTATTTATTTTTTTTCATGGTGCACTGGGAGAAGAATTGGTTGAACAGCAGGGCTCAAAGGGCTGCAAGTGAGTAGAGCTATATCTGGCTGGCAACTGGTCACCAGCGGTGTTCCTCAGAGCTCAGTCCTAGGGCCAGTTCTGTTCAATATTTTGAGCATTCAGCATTCGTGGCACAACTGTCATTCTGCATAACTTATTTATTCTTATTTCTGGTTTCATCCTTCTCATTCGTTATAAAACTAGTTCTCTTTAACCCCTTAACAGTATGTGGAGTGTTTAAAATCCTTAGAAATATAATTACTTACTGGTCTTGTTTGTTTAGTTTTCCCTTAGAACCTGAGGAAATTATGCATTATGGCTCTGTCATATATATCTCTTTCCCTCTTTGCAACTCTTCTTCCATGTTGTCACAGCTCCAGCAGAGATCTGCATTTTTCTTATCTTTGCCATATCTACATTAGATTGCAAAAAGTCTTCAGGCTGCAAAGGCAGCTGATTCATTGCTAAAAGCTTGTCTATGGCTCACTTTCTCTTCAACAGTATGTGTCTTTCAATAGTATTTTGAAGAAAATACACACTACATAAATAAATGACAATCCATAAAGCCAGCTAGATAGGAGTTATATTTGAGAGTTTTCCTTTAAAGTAGATTTTTGAAATCTCTTCAGAAGAGTATGAAAACAGATGGGATACAAGTAATTGTAGTTCCTGGTCAAGTACTGACAACTCCTGAGTGTTTCAAGAGATGCCTACTGGAAATGCAGGGAGCAGAATATGCTATGAGATCTGTTAACTCCTGTTCTTTATGAGATACAGGATCTTTTCCCAAAGAGGGAGACATCAACCTTCTGCTTTCTTCCTTCAGTCCTTAGCCTGTGTGACACTTGGGTTTGGTTTGGGTTTCGGGTTGTTTTTTTTTTTTCCCCTTCCTGCTTTCATACATATTTATTAAATTCATTATCAATTTCCTGTTTACAAACACGGGATTGAAATAACAGGAATATTCTAATTCAGTGTTTATGTAAATGGCTCAATCCCTTCTATTGGCTGCAGTGAGAACAGTCCATCTATTTCATGCTGTGCACAGTGAAAGAACTGAGCACAAGCTCCTTTTGATCACAGGCTGATACCTTTGGAGTGAAAGGCTCAGAGAAATTCTGAGTGATGCTGCGTAACAGCATGGTAACAGGAAGGTGGTGACTGCATAATACTAAGAAGATCTTTACTGTCATTTTTGACTGGGTCTTTCCACACATCACAGTAACATACAAATTCAATTCCATAGCAGCAAGTTTGCACATTTATGAAATAATGAGTTGGTAATAATAACCAAAGTTATTGACATGTAATTATAGAATGGGCAGAGTTGGAAGAGATGTTGAAAATCATTGAGTTCTAACCCCCCTGTCATGGGTAGGGACACCTCCCACTCAAAGCCCCATCCAGCCCAGTCTTGAACACTTCCAGGGATGGAGCATTCACAACTTCTCTGGGCAGGCTGTTCCAGTGCCTCACCACCCTCACAGTAAAGAATTCTTCCTAATATCTAATCTAAATCTACCCTCTTCCAGTTTAAAACTGTTACTCCTCATCCTGTTACTATACTCTCTGATAAAAAGTCCCTCTCCATCTTTCCTGTAGGCCTCCTTTAGGTACGGGAAGGGGCCACAAGGTCTTCCTGGAGCATTCTCTTCTCCAGGCTGAACAGCCCCAAGTCTCTCAGCCTGTCTTCATAGGAGAATCCAGAACATTCAGAAGTGCACTGTATTTATGCATTGTACGTGTACTTTCAGTATGTAATTCTCAGTATAAACTGAGTATAAATTCTTGCAGCAGTAGACATTGCTTCTAATCCTGTCCCAAATACATACTGCCTGCAGGAGTAGGTGTGATGAATGGTAATCATTGAAAAGCAGGTGTTTTACAGCATGGTGATGGACCTCGTGTTCTCATAAGCAAATGTCACCGATAGGTTTCTAACACTTGTCTAAAGTCAGAGTTGACTTGACTCAGTGTTGATGACAGCCCTGCTCCAATTATGAGGTTGGACTAGAGAATTCCACAGTCTCTTCTTGTCCACAGTTTCAACTGCTCTACTTCATTACCTCTGTTGAGTTCAAAGGATTTCATAACACTTTATAGCTAGGAACAATTTTATTACATCAAAGTAGCCTTCTTTGTCTGACTAGTTGCTGCATCCCACACCAAAACTTCACAACACTGCAGGAGATTTATGGCTGGAACCCATCCTCAGAGGGAAGTGAAGAAGTATTTTTAGGGATGGATAAATTTTCCTTACTAGAAAAACAGTGCCCCATGCCTATGGCTAAGAACATTGTTTTGTAGACTAAGATAGCAAGGACCTCTACTCATTTTTACTGTTTAAAAAAAAATATTCTGTTCTAGTACAAGAAAATGGTATGTTATGTACAATATTTAATCTAAAGGAAAGAAGATCATGCACTGGAGTCAAACTAATCGCTGCAGTTGTCTTAGTGATTGCCAAAGATAATATACAAGAATAGCAACTAGTTTCAGTGTTGGGTGGCTCTTGAGACAAGACCTTATCGTTATTTCTGACAATAATGTAAAAAAGATCAAGTGGAAGAACTAGGTTTTATCATCTTCTTTGACCTAAGCCAGTATGTGCCAATTTAGCCCACAACCCATTCTCAAACAATTATCACCTCTTCCTGTCGTTACAGGATGATGGGTGGTGGGGTGCTTCACACTTCATTTACAGTTATAGGACCCTTACTGACAAACAGTGCCTTATTAGTTTAGATGTAGCCTACATAATATGCATTTCCTGTATCACATTTCCTTAGTCATAGCCATATTCTATCAATTTTTCCTCCTGCAGCCCATCATGCACCAGATAGTCCTTATTAGGACTTTGGCCTGGACAAAATGATTCAGATGCAACACGTAGACGAAGATAGAGCCACATGACTAAGTCCCAGAGACTTTAGTAATGAAATCCCACCAATGCATTAGAGAAATCAAATGCAACCTGGTCGCTGTTGCTATTTAATGTAACGTTTCACTGGGTACAGGAGAAGCAATTAGACTCTTGAAAATTGTGCTAACATCCCCCATAACTCAATATTGACCATCACCAGCAATGCAATATGTGATGAGACTGATAATGGTTTTTTTGGGGCTGTAAGAAACCAGAAAAGAACCGAAAAGAGATTAGAGGAAAGACAGAGGTGTGAGTTGGTAGTGTCATGGGCTTGTTTGCATGGAAAAAAAAGTGTTGCACAGAATTGACCAGCTGCATCTGTCCTTTAGTCCTTATACAAAATAGTTCCAATTGTGATAAAGTATCACTGGCATATTTACAGATAACAATTCACAATTGCTCTAATACTAACATTTTTCCAAAACTGAAAAGAACATAGTCTCATCGTTGTTCCCCGCAAAGCTCCCAGGAAAGGGATTCTGGGCATTACAAAATGTGTGAGAATATGTCATGAGATAGAGTTGAGAGGACTATGAAAGAAAACAAAGCAGTTAAGATATTTGCAGCTTCTAGTTCAAAATTACACACCCTTTCTACATTGCCATAATTAAGTCAAACCAAACCAGAAGCCTTGACCCAGGCACTACATCAATAAACATACAACATCTGAATAACAAAAGTGCCAAAACTAACAACAGAAGGTCATCACAATATACACAAGGAAAATAAAACTCAAGGTCTTCCAAGCAGCAATGCCTTGATCTAACACCAGATTCCCTGTAAATCATAAAGGATCTTACTATTGAAAGGCTTTGGAACAGCATACATAGTACAAGCAGTGGAATTTTCACTTAAGTATTTCAAAATTAAAGTGAACAAAAGACAAATATAATTAAAAAAAAAACCCTAAATGACTAATTTGGGTTGCAAGAAAGGGAAAAAAATACTAAGAGTAATTTCTAGAGAAACTAGAATATAACAGGAAAAACAATTTCCTTAAGATTTATCCAGGATGTTTGCAGCAGTTTTGGACGTAAGTGGATGACATAACTAGGAAGGATTCAGGTCCCTAGTGAAGGTAAGATGCCCAGGCTGAGAAACACATCTGTGAAAGACTATCTACGGCCACTCTGCTCTCAAACCTTCTAAAGGTCTCTGCATTAATTGGTCCTTCTGTTTACACTCATAAATAAGTGAGTAGCAGTCCTTCCGCAGCCGGATCTTGTATACACACTTTCTCTCTGTGGCTTTTGTTGGAGTGAAATATTTATTTCAAACAGCTTCACTGCATTTCTTCCATCTGAAAGAAATATGAGCAACTCTGAAAGGTGAAAGTTTGAAAGTTTCAAAGAGGATTCATTCAGTGGCATAAGACAAAGTTCTATCAGATTATAAAACACAATTTGCAAAGCATCTAAGAATGCCATTAAAGCTAGTTGTGGGAGAGCTAACTGGTGATTTCATAAATACCGTGCAGATAGCCAAGGGACAATGAAGCGTGGGAGGGCACATGTATATAAACATCTGTTAATATCCATTGACTCCAGAACAAAACATCAGGGGTTTTCCTGGAAGATTTTTCAACGTACAAAAGTAACTACTTGTAGTATCTCTATTGATGGACAGTGTTGTTACTACAGAGTTATTTCTCTTACACCCAGGAAAGGTAAACACAAGCATTTGTGAAAATTTAGCTCTGGGGGGACTGCTACACAACTCCTGCTTCATCACTTCTAGATCACTCTGTTCTGAGGGAGGTGCAAGAAAACCACAATCAGTTACCTCTCCCTTGGGAATGCCAGTTTCTAACTGATCTCTAGATTTTAGGTTAAAAACTCATGGTCTCCTCAGATTTGGCTAATTTTTGGACAGGAAAGCTGTCCAAAAAATGGTAACATTTCTGGTGACGATTTTCTAAACATACTGCATACATCCTGTTGTCAGCCTCAGTCATTCAGGTCTCCTACATGCACTACCTGCAGCCAGGCCCCCAAGGAGTTCAGTGTCACTAACCATATAACGAAAGCTAGGAACAGGAGCTGGGAATCAGAAACATGTTAAACACCACAGACGTTTTCATCCTTAACCGGGGCTTTGTATCATTCCCACTGTAGCGAGTAGCAAAGTTGACACTGACTTCAAAAGACAGGAGTTTGGACTGTTACTGGTATTTATGAGCACCTGGAATAGGAAAATAAAGAAGGATGAAGCCCACTGAGACCTCAGAGGTGACTTTCTTACATGTGATTTACTCTATGCATTCTCTGCTTTCGTTTAATACTTCTTTCGGTGTGCTTTGTAAGGCTCACAAATATGAAATTATTAACCTTTCCCCTGACAGCAGGTGGCTCCCAAATTCCCTGAGCTTTCCTGTTCCATAGACTAAGAATGAAAGAACACAACTTTTGGTTTCAATGTTTCTGTTTCGGAAATATGCTCTTTTAGGGATGTCTGTGTACATTCTGTGGTTTAACGATTAAATGAACATTTGCTGACTAAAGTTTAACAGAAGCGTAGCAATTCCTTGTATTTACAGATCATCTTTCGCCAAACATCTCAATGCACTCTATGAATATTCATGACACGAGTCTTTTAA
>JAOXNH010000031.1:79310887-79324716 GCA_028566575.1 Bartramia longicauda
AGTGGGTTTTTTTGTTTTTCTAATATAGTGGGAACTGCCAAGGCAGCAGGTCTCGTTTCATGCTCAGTCCTTTCTGTTGATTTTAACCCAAAACTGTTTCAAGGCTCACGTTGCCGCAGCACTCGTATCTTGGCCCCTGGGGCAGCAGCTGTTCCCACTTAAGCCGGGGGTAGATGCTCCCAACACAGACCTTCACCTTAAAGAGCGGGGTCAGTGCGGTTATCTGCGTGGAAATACCACCCCACTTCAAAGGACAGCGATTCTACTGCCCAAATATTTAGGGAATAAAATATTCTTATTTTGTTTCCTACAGGAAACACTTAGCAGGCAGTTAATAAATACATCAAAAATGGCCTTAAATCTCTTCCCAGCAGTTGAGCATCGGAAGGAAGAGGAGGAATGATGTTCTCCAGTCTTAGCATTCTCTACAGCAACCCTTACCCACACAACTCAAAGTTGAGCAATTTAACTTACCTTTGCAATGAATTAGGTTTCCAAGTGCTTGCGAGGCAACCAAACATTGCTCCTATATATTTTTAAGCTGTGTAGCCCAGTTTTGTCAGCAGCAACTAATTCTTTGGTCTGTAAAAGAGCCAAGAATTATATTCGAGTGAGCCCTGACTCCAGTTGTGGCCTTTAACTCTAAAAAGTCTTTCTTTTACAACAGATGACTGGTTCAGTCTGGGATAAACTAAACAGTTCTACCTTAAATGTCACCAGACATTTAGTGTCTGGAGAAGACAAATACAAGGATGGCATTTCTGTACATGTGCCAATAGTTCTGACCCTTTTTTGTTAAGCATATTACATATACATTCAGAAATCCATCAAACATTCAAAAAGATGTCATGTGAAGATTAAGCCCATCACTGTTTAACACAAATCACCCTAAAAAGCCATTCAGTAAACTTAAATCTCTCAAGTCTAATGGGTAAAAAACTGCACCATAGAGTTATATACCTAAATTTATAATGAAACCTCCTTATATCCTACTGTGAGAATGGACACTCTTCAAGCCCGGTTGCTTTGTGAAGCGAAGGCCTGACATCTGCTGGTAATTACACAAACTGTCTGCTCTTGAATCAAACTCTGTGGTCTTTACATTAGGGAAGATGCTTCAGAATATACAAATCATTCAAATAAAGAAGATTTAAATTACAGTCATGATGTAATGAGGTTTAGCCCAATTTTTGTACACATTATTTTCAGTAACTCAGCAATTCTAGTGCTATTGTACTCCACAGCCCCTTTTGTTTAGGTTGAACATTTTTTAGAAAGCTATTTTTTACACTAGTCTGTAATATTTCAGTCGTGCCACCAAAAAACAACAGGACTTAGGGAATTCACATAAAAACACTGCCCGACAAAGGTCTCGCCTGTGACGAAGATACAAAAAATAGCCTTATTTAAGCAGATTTTTAGAAGCCAGCAAAGAGGTGGGAGAAAATGACGGATATTGCACTACAAAGAGCAACAGAAGGGGCCTGCCCAGAAATGGATAAACTGAAGGCTTTCAGAATTGCACTTTTTTACATTTTACACAGTTCTGTTTCAAAAAATTTTGGGATTTATCACTATAAATCAGTAGGACACAGGTTTATATCTGAGGACCTGTGATTTTTATGAAGTAGATGTGTAACAATGTCTTGGTAAAACGTAATTCAGAAACTAATTTTGTGCACGAAGGGGTCAGCATTCAGAATAAAAATAATCCTGCTGGGTCACAACCAGAAAGCAAGAAAGAAAGAGAGAAAGAAAAAAAAACACATGGGAATATGGGAAATCATAAAACACTTTGTGAATTCTTTAATAAGGAGGTAGCAAATAAAATGCTGAGTTTGACAAAGTTTAGAAAGAATAAAAAAAATCCTCAAAAATTCCAAAGTTAACAGCTGACCTTTACTGAAAGCCTTTTTGAACATCAAATGCTCCTTCAGCCACAAAAACTGATCCTTCATGCCAAATAAGATTTCATTTGACAAGGTTTTCTCTTGCCTCGTAGAAGCATCACCACAAACCCAATGAAACGGAGAGGAAAATATAAAGTAAAAGCTATTGCCTCCATCCATTTTTATTTTCTCATTTTCCCTCTTTATCAACAAACCCAACAAAACAGAATTAAAATCCACTAGAACATCTGTTAAATCCCTTTGTCATAACGTGCGGTTCTGGTAGCAGAAAAGCTACAATACTGCCAAAAAGAGAGCATAAGAGTTACCTTGAATTTAATGACAATTGCGTTATTTTCCGAGTCCAAATTATTTGCAACTCTCTTTGACAGAAGGAAAACAACCAAAGCAAAAACCAAACAAAACAAGAAGAAAAGAGACAAAAATAATTTAAAATCAGAGCCAGCAAAAAACTGGTTGGCTGTGGCAAAATTCCAAGTAATTTCCACCTCCTGTAGCTCCTCAGGAGCAAACCTGGTGTTACACCCAGTTGAAGTGGGCAGCGATGCCTCAGTGTTTGATGTTGGTTCTTCTGACATAAAAAACAGCACTGAAAAATTGCTAAAATTCCCTGGTATTGACCAGTTCTTGAGGGATTACACTAATTAATTAATCTTGAAGGATTATGCCTATAGATACATGTATATACTATACGTAGCTATCAGAAATTTTATAGTACTTGAACAACTCCTCCTCCTGATGGGATAGGGAAAGCATTTAAAAAAACTAGTGACAGGACTAATGAACTCCTGACATTATTACTATGGCAAATGTCCAGGGAAAACCCCAGCCTTACCTTATCTGGAGACACCCACTGACGTTAATGAATATTGATGGGTTCCTACAAGGAATTCTCTGCCTTTGAGGAGTGCCCTGCTCTCCGCGTTCAGGGAATCAGCAGCTGCTTTTCTAATTGCTCATCAATAACTCACAAAAATGGGTGAACAGAAGAAAATAATAAAAATAACCAAGTCAAAGACAACACCTATACCCTCTGATGTCACAAAAAAATTTAATTAACTTTCCAGATCAATATCCTTTTGGAAGATGTAAATATTCACAAGGACAAATCCCATCTATTTTAAGAAAATGGCAAATATTAAATCTGCCAACCCTTTTACCCTTAGAGGCTTCAGGCATAGCACAGCTTGATGTTATTCTGGGATAGCGTGCTAGGGAGTTGCTGTGCCAGAGTTATGCTTTTTTAAGTAGTAAAAAAGATGAGGTTGGTTGATTATATAGCAAGGGAGCGTAACAAAAATTAGCTTTTTGAGATGTGAAAGGCATTAAAACTCAGAAATATATATCCTATAGCTGGGTCAAAGCTGGGGTTCTTTAAAATCTTATTTAAATTTCATTAATTTATTAATTAAAGGAAATTAATACATTACTAAATAAATTTTATTAAATAATGTAATTTGAATTCTAAACCAAGTGGCAGCACATTCTTGAAGCAGCACAGACTTCTGCTTTCAGACTTTCCCACCGAGCTTGTAAGAGAGACACTCTGCTTTCTTCCAAAATTACCTTTACACCCTGTCACACTCTGCTTTCTTCCAAAATTACCTTTACACCCTGTCACAGAGGGGTTCTCCAAACACAGAATGATTACAAACTTTACCACAGAGTCAAGGGTTTAAGTTACTTCTAGACATGAGGATTGTTTTCTTTTCTTTTCTCTCCTCTCCTTTTGGCAGAGATGGTAACCCTAGAAGCATCACAGCACCACTGCCTACTCTCTGTGTTTTCCAAGACACAGCTCTATTTGGAGCTGTCCAGAATTTTGATTTCATCTATTTTCTTGGATTTCTAGCAATTTTAAACACCACATTTCTTAGACACAAACCCGAGTGTGACAGTCACAGCTAGGAGAAGTATAAAATATTTCTTGACCTTATTTATGTGCATCTCTGCCTGGACTGAGCCAATGTTTTCAGTGACCTACACTAAATTGCGTGTAACAAATTCTCCAGCCGCTTTCAGCCTGAGAGAGCTGAGTTCCTTTAAAATATAATTATTGGCAAAAAGCATTTGAAAAAAATCATCAGAAATCATACTTGTACCATTTCCTACTCAGCCCAGGACTATTAGAGCATCAATTTGTTCAGCCGAAATCCAGTTTCAGATCCATACTGAAGATTATGCTGATAAAATTGCTTGAGTTCTTATATTGCATGGATTTATGCAATGGGATACCCACAGGGAGCAGGATTAAATTAAATCTGATACAGGAAACTTGCATCAACTGTGAAGAATACAAATATCACATAATCCTACTGATTGTTAAATCAACATCTCACTGCTGAATCACAAGGCTATAAAAAATAGCCAGAGTCATCTCTAAGTCCTTCATGTAATCAGTTGTTCAAGACAACAATACCTGGATTTCTAATAAAGATTAATTGGATGAGGTGGTGGGAAATCAGAAATAAATACTCAACTACAAGTACTTCATAAACCAACTCGTTTTTGTTATCTGATATTACATTTTGTGTTTAAATTGTTTATAAATGTAAAAGATCTAAATAGCAACAAGCCCAAGAATATTAAGTGTCCTGGTGATAACCCCTCCCTCTGTCCTTCTCCCCTACTTACCCCAAATCTAACCAATAAGAATAATTTGGTTAGAGATTTAAATTCTCTCAGCATCTGGAGCTATTGCCACCAGCTCTGTGCTCCCAAGACTGTATTTAGCAAATAACGCCCCATCCCTAAATAAGAATATAATTTACTGACTACTTTTGCTTGAATGTACAATTACAGCTTTCTACATCGAGCATAATCTCTAAACTTCCTTGAGTTTCCTTCCTATTCTATCACTTGTGCTGTTATGGAGAGCAGTGAACAGCATGGGAGCCAGGAAAAAGGAAAAGAAAGCAAAAAAAACCCAAAACCACACAAAACAGCAAAACCACCTCTAAACCCTGAAGCTCAACAGGATCTTCCAGTCTAAAAATGAAAAGCTTCCTACTAAATGTCTATGATCCTCTCAATAGCTTTACACTTATTTTCAAGTATTTTGCCTGCTATGGATGTTCTCCCCCATAGCTCATTAATATCAGTTATCATTAATAAGTGAAAAACAAACAGAAAAGCAGGATTTAATGAGAGAAGGGAGCCAGGAGAGCAGGGAAGAAGAAGAAACTCTGCTCTCCCCTCCTTTCAGAGTTGGTGAAGGGGGGAAGAAACAAAACAGGAAGAAAATTACTTTTTAAGAATTAAAGTAGAATAGAAAAAAAAATTAAAAATTTGGAACATCCCAGCTTTGAAATATTCTCTGAATTACATTTTTGACTGAATTATCATTCCAATTCTCTGACTGATACACTGAGCTCCATTATTTTTATTTTGAATCAGCAGCTTCTAAGTTTTGATTTGTTTTCTCAATAGGTTAGGCATAGAGAATTTAGGATTTTATTATTAGACCATTAAGGTTTGGAAAAAGAAAACATAAATGCAACTCACATGTTTGGAATAAACAGAAGCGAGAAAATCCTGCCAATCTTTCCACATCAATCAAAAGTGAATTAAGAATTGCTAATTAAGAACAATTAGTGGGTAAACAAAGTAACTACTTACATAAAAGGAATTATTACTGCAACATAATACTAAGGGAAAAAAGAGAATTTAACCACAGAATGCTTATCTTGTCTTTACTCATGCCATCACTTCAGGAATGCATGCGTTCACAGAAATGGTCCCAGGGAAGTGGTGGAGGGGAAAGATCCACAGCAGTTTGGCTTCTTCAAGCTAAATTATGGATTTTTTTTTTATTTTAATAAAAATATGCCTGATGTGACTAGCACAACACAAGGATTTACCTCTGTGCTCGGAAAGGAGCACTTCATGCTAAAGAATACGCGCCCGATCGCTTGTTTGTGTGCATGAACAGTCTAAGATGCTTTAGAAACTGTTTTAAAACTCTTCTTAATGGAAAAAAATCACAATTTTCTTCCAAAATAAAGCTGCCAAATAAACCAGAACATTCCTTAAATACCAAAGACTTAGAAATAGTTACTTTCTATGTATTTTCTGACACAAATGTGGAGAAAGATTGCTCCTCCAATACCTGAATTTTCCATGTAAGTAGCTTTCGTTTTACAGGACTGCTCCTGCCAAACCTCCTCGGAAATAATTTTCAGAAGCAGAACATTTTCAACATCTGAAATCCAAAAATAACGCAGGAGCTGTACTGCAATCTGGCTGCTAAGCAATACAATAGTTAACTTTTGTTGGCCAGAACAAACATTAAAAGAATAAAACCCCAATATTTAGAGGTAATGTATTTTCTCAATGTCTATTCTCAGTATCTACAGTGCTAATCCATACACAGAACTGTACACAAGTTGTAAACACAGATTTTTAAGTGTTATTTTTCTCTTCGCAGGGTTTTTCCAGAAGCAAACACAAACCCAGCTACGTTGAGTTTGCATTTTTCAGCCCTTAGACCAGAATTCCTGCCTCTGAACCTCAAGAAATCACTACCTGGAAGTGTCTGCAGTTCCAGTTCCCTGCAAAGGGTCTGAAGTCTTTTCCCATTAAGTACAGCAGGTGCCAGGGAATAGGGTTTTTTTGTACACATCCCTACAAAAAACATTATTTAGTCAGTAGCACATCCAAGAGAACAATCAGCCACCAGAAATAATAACATTTCTTATAGTAAGAGGTATCAGAAGAGACAAGAGGAAATCAATGCCATTTGTTTCCATAAAAGAACATTCTTTTTATCAACAGTTTGAGGATTGTCCCAACAAAATACTGGAGTCACTTTACTTTCTGAAAGGCTTTACAAGGATTTCCAGCTGAGGAATTTCCCTCTTTGATTCCTGAACCAGTTTGGATACAGGTGAAAGACCGTCCTAAAATATTCCCATGAAAATATTTTCTTTTAGTTTTCACACTTAAACTTTTTGGAAGTTTTTTCAACAGCTTTTTGATTGACACATCAACACGGAGAAGGTACTGAGGGGTCACTTAGGGGAAAATTCATACATATTATGAATAAATATATGAATATAAAAGAGCCCTTTTGAAAATGCAAGTTGGTGTCCTCAAAATCCACCAGCCCTTCAGTGACCTCCCAACAGAGGGGAAGACTCCGCTCCGACATCTCTTCTTCCATCTCTTCTTCTGAAAGGTTTGCCACACTGCAGTTCCCGTTATTTTTCCTATTATTTTTCCCCAAAAAAGTATTAAAAATCTGAGATGTGCAGGCTGGCTGATGGATAACAGCCTATCAGTTTCTAAAGGAGCTGCTGGCAGCTCCCGAGAGGCCCCACCTTACCTTACTCTTAAGCACGAATTTAGCAAAACAGTGGAAAATAGAGTAGCCATTTCCTTCAGGCCCTCACAGAATCTGACTCCAGAAGGTGTATTTGAGTTCTACACACTATCACAGCACCTGAAAAAAAAAAACCACAGCAAGACTATCTTCTGGTTTAAAAATGTTTATTTAAAAGAAATGGGAGACCTATACCCAAATGGCCAGGAGAAAGAAAAAAAAAATTCCTCAGTTTCCCCCCCAAAACCATTATTCTGCAATTTACCTTTCCCTTAAGTTTCAGCTTCAACGTTGTATTTTAAACAAAAAAAACCCAAAACAAACCAACAAAACAAAGCCTGAACTTTCATTTCCTTTTCCTATGCCATTAGACCTGAGGAAATCAAGTACCTTTCTCTGAAGGGTTGCATGGGAGGTGAGAAGAAACCGCAATAAAATTTATTCACAATATACAAGTATAAAAATATCTTGCTTAGGGTTCAGCATTATAATTTAATAACTTTTTGTTGTTTCGTAGGTATCTGGGAAAGGTACAGACACATGTCCTGATCCTGTTACAAGAGGTAGAATCCCAGCATTTGGTACGACATTCCAGGAGAGAGTCAGAGTCACGTTCCTGTTCCCCCTGCAAAAAGCAATGAAGACTATCAGTACTTCAATTCATAATTATTATTAAAAGTAGGACACAAATTGTTTTCCTGATCCAGAAACAAATGAATTCTTAATTTTACATAGTTACTTCATGAAGTAACACAGCAACAAAACCATGTTTAAAATGCAATATATGCAAGTAAATCAAGATATCATTAATAATAATTATTTAAAAAAAGGATTTACTTACTTGAGACCATTTCCATCATCAAAGAAGAAGTACTTTGACTTCATGTCTTTTAAAAGCAGCCGAGGGTTATCTCCTCTCAACATGATCTTGTCCCAAAGCACCACCTGATTTAGAGCCTAAAAATATAACCGTAACCAAGTCAGCAAAGTACCTGACAAGACTTTTGTCAGCAACTGGAATTTCATAGCATCCTTCATCTAAAACCCTGGAGTTGAAGTACATGCTTGCAATCCATAATTAATTGAACAAAGTAATGCTTTACAGAGGAGGGGGGAAACTCGTACGACCACACACCAAAGTGCAGCACAGAATAAATGGAAGCAACAAAGAACAGCTCAATGAAACACAAGAAAGTCATTTAAAATAGTCATAAACTTTCAGAGACGAAGTATGATGGGTTTTCCTTTTGAATTGCAAAGGTAAGTCGCTTTTAAAGTGGTATTTAGACTTTGTTTCAAATAAAGGGCTTAAAATTGGGCTGTCATGAAATCACCTAGCTATTTAGCATTTTTCCAAAATTTAATGGAAAAAAACTCTACTCGAATTGCAAGCATAATCCCAAGAATTGTACGAAATATTCAAAAGACCGATCCCAAATCCTTAAACATTTGAGATTTTATACTGTCATTTTATGTAGTTTAGTGCTCAACAGTCTTGTTTAGTACCTTAGAGAAAAACTGAGAAAAAAATATTTCTCAATATTTGTGAGAACTAGTGATTTACATGAATAAAAAACAAATTAAAAGATAAAACACGTCCCAGACCCTAATGAAGGACCCTAAAAACTATCTTAGTACAAGCACAATATCCACCAGCATGTGAAAATAACAACTAAGATACTTTAAAAAAAAAGGAAAGTAGGGAGACAGTTTTGTGCAGCAAGTTAAGGAAAAACCCCAGGCCCTCACTAGACCCTCGCACTGTGGCCGCAGTAGCTTAAACCAGAATTCAGTGGTACCATAGTGTTTTATTAAATAATTTTTCCAGAGGCTGTTCCTCCCAGCTCCCTTCAGATCAGTGAAAGAAGGATTCAGCTATCCAAAGGAAAATACCAGCAGGAACCAATTTAAAGCATGAAGCAAAGCCAATTATTTTGAAAGTATGAAAAGATCACATAAATGTATTTATGGGGATACAGTAACTGGTAGTTACTGGCGGTAACTGGCAAACTATGAACAAAATACCCACCACACCTGGCCAGAGCAGAGGCCACCGTATCTTGTTTCTAACAGCAGTCAGAAGCAGAATGTTAGGGAAAAGTAAAATAGAGCAAATAAGTGAAAAAACTTCATTTCCAGTCCACTCTTGTAATTTAACAACAAGAATGTTACTTTTCTCCTGCTCTGCTGGGCTCCAGGTTGGGATTCATGAGGATGAACTTCCCACCCTGCAGAAAACTGTCACGAAAATAACCACCACGAAAGCCAGGGAAAACAGCCCAAGGTAGTGGGAAATGCTGGTGCCTTAACTCTTCCCAGCAGAACGTTAAAAATAGCCGTGGTACAAAACAGGTAATTGCTGTGACTTTCTTTTCGATACTTACATTGTTTTTCGTTGAATATTCTGCAGACAAATATAGAAACAATTGTTTAACATTCCAGTCAAATATACTCTGCAGATGTATGCGAGTTAAGAAAAATACCATCTTGTACTTTCGTAACCTTGCTTCATTTTTACTAGATCTAAATAGATTACGGTAATTACAGTGAGCTCTTACCTTTCAACACACCTCACCTATAAATCAAAGCACTTCCAGACTCCCAACATGTATTTTAATCACACTACAGCAACAGGTTTTGGGTTTTTTTAATATTTACAAAATCTAACAGCTATTTCCTCCAATAATTTAAGAGTTCTATATTTGACACTGCAAGCTAGCAACCACAAGCTGCTGCTAGACAATCCATTGTAAAATCTTAAATATAAAAGGCAAGACAGAATTCTTCAGCTAAATATCTTCAAAGTTATTATTTATACAACCAAAGGTATCCAACTGTGGATCGAGATACAACAGCACTAAACAGTATATAAATATAAAATTAGTGGAGAGTAGAGAGTTCACAGAGCCTGTAATACCCATGTTAGAGAAGTTTGTGCTTCACATTGGAAGAGACACCAGGAATTAGCAGATTTAATTACCTACTTACTACAAAGAAAGTCAGCTTATTAGACTGGCACAAAACTACTCAGATTTTTGGTTAACAGTAAAGAACTGATGACTGTCATTTGAGACAGTCTGTATAATAAAGCTGATATTCTGAATACTTATCTGTTGATTTAGCAATAAAATGCTCTGTATGTGACTGCTAGGGAAAAGACCTTTTAACCCTCAATAAAGATTAGCTGTAAACTTCTATTTCCCAATCCTCTTTTTTTATTCTACTTACCACCATCTCAAAGAATAACTAAACAGATTCCCCAACCAGCCTCGAAATCTGTTCTATCTTGTTCCACTCATCCCAAGACTGAATCGTGGTTTTAAGCCACTAATACAAAAGGCAAGAAAGGAAAGAATTAAATACTTAATTGATGTTCCTGCAAGAATACCTGCACAGCTATTTTACTTGAAGATTTTTCATCATCTAACTCAAAACAACAAACAAGATTCTGAAAATCTCTTTTGTAGGATTTCTTAACACTTGCTAAAGTGTTAGAATTAGCCACAAATTAAGTACGCTACAGAGTCTGTGCAAACTGTCTCCTCCCCCTTCCCCGCTTCCTTTTTCTCTCATTTTGTTTAGTTCTTCCTAGAACTAACAGCTTGTTTCCGTTAGCTAAGAGAAACCACATCTCTTTACAAATTTTGTCAAAAGAAAAACCCCAAACCAACCTACCAGAAAGTTGTATTTTACAGCTCTACACACTGCAAGGTTTACCTATGACAGGCACGAGAGATTAAATCAGAGTTTTTATAAAAAAATAGTACCAGTAGTTTAAGATACTATTTAAGTCATTAAAGCATGGAATCTTTATGTCCACATACTGCAGACATTTCTTTCAGAGGTCCTGTCCTGCCTTGCTCTGCCTTTCCTGATACACACTGCATACAATTCATCTACTTTAGAATTTCAGTCTCTGATTTAAATACATATAAACATTTCAGAGGTAAACCTCAGACTCTGGAGTTCACCTCTCCTGCTTCCAGATGATAAAAAAAATTCCCTCTTATTCCTATGCAACACACACCTGCAAAAATCCAATTAACCTGTTTTATCCAGTGTTCACAATTTGTATTTTGTTTGGTTTGCTTACACAACACAGTATTCTCCAGAACAGGAGAACTGAAACACAGGGGTAATCAATGTCCTGCCTAACACGGTGACAAAAACCAGCAGACTGGGAAAAACCCCAGGAATCTCAGCCCAGCTGAGCCCAGGGCTTAGAGTAACCACCCCAGGTAAAGCACGATGCCTCAGATTTGGTACCAACTTCTGCAGAAAAACACTTATTTTTTTTTTTAATATCAAATATCAAGACCCTAAACCCTAAGAACGATTCCCTTCTAGTGTCAAAAAACCTACCAAAACCAAACAGAAACACGCCCACACAATCCTCCTTCCCCAATAGAAGCCAAACAACAGAGAAACAGAGAAATACAAAGGAGAAGTCACAAAAAAAGGTAACAGCAATAAGAGGCCAAAAAGTAATGTGACAGATTTTGTAGTACCTCATATGCTTCCCAATATATTTCATACTATTCAACGTTAAAGATTTGATAGTTTAACATCTAAGGAAGTGAAGTATTAAAATGTCTTTTTATTTTTAAGGGAAGACAGGTACTTGTATGCAAGTATTACGTGGCCAGAACTTTGAAAGCCTCACAACAAAAAGAGTTTGGAAAGCGCCTTGGAGTTGCTAGATTCAGTACGACAGTCAAAATAGTATGTTATGTAAACCCTATAGTTAATTAACCCCCCAAACCACCAATACAAACATCATCGAATGGTAATACTGTCCAGATGTTAAACTGCACTTCCTGTTATTAGATACAGTGCGCTTCGCTACAGAGCCTGGTTTTAAAAGCAGGCATTATCAAGAAAGAGGTACACAACTCGTCCCTATCATCTGCTACAGCCAGAACAGCTATTCCAAGCTCTTCTTCACTGCCCTAGCCAGGTAAAATACTTTCCACTGCTTTAAATTTATATTTTAAGACAAATTGTTAGTTTTCCCTCAAGTCCTAAATATCCGAAGATTCTAAGGTAACAAAAACAGATGTCAAGATGTTCTTATTTCACAATGTTCGCAAACCATTTTTTCCATAAAGGATATCTGCAGTGATGTCAAACGTGACGAATCCCAGGTCACTTCTTTCTCTAGGTCCAGTGAAGTCTTCTACATTTTTTCTAAGACAAAAGAAAACACAAGATTATCCTCTCTCATTATTTTCTCTTCCATGAGTTACAGAAATTATTATTCTTATTACTTATTTCCCTTATCCGTCTTCTGTACTTTCTTTCAAATGCTTCTGGCTAAAGCCTAAACAACATTACAAACTAAAATCCGCCTTCCAGAAATGACTGCGCCCCAGTTTTGAATGACAGGCCCTGCCACCACAGTACTCCGAGTTATAAAAATAGCCTATAGACTTTTTCCTGTTGAAAAAAACCACAAATCTGTATCTATCTGTACCAAAACCACACCACGCTTCATTGTAATACAACATGTTAGCCATCCCCAAAATATATAAACCTAATTGGCACACCGGCAGCATAACTGTCTGCTGGCAACCATTTTCAGTATTATTTCTCAACTTTCCATAAATAAAAGCTTCTAGTGCTCAGTCTCATCCAAGACACTCCATCCATTCTGGTAAAACAGAGTTTGTATTTGTAGTTCACGCAACTCATACAAGATTTCTCCCTGGAATGTCTGTAAGCATCAGTAAAAAGGAAATGCTTATTTTCTTCTACATTATGGAAAAATCACAGCATTTCAGAAGACTTTATTACAAACCCACATTTGGAGGTTGTACCTGACATTAAAACACATTAGAAAAAGAAACCGGAAAATAACAGAGAAAACAGGTATTTTCATACGTATTCACAAACCTTACCAGCTGACCAGACTTGCCCTCTACAGAGAGCAACAGCATAAGCAGGTTGAGAACCAGCTGTGAACCTTGATACCTCCAGTAACAACCATTTGATGAGTTATGAACTTCTTAAGTAAGTAAGTACACACTTCTTAAATTTATCCCATACTTTTGGAGACAGTAATTAAGAAAAACACCAAAACTTCCCAATTTAAGCCTTGCTATGAATTTCCATCCCTTTGCAAAAAGCAACATCTTTTTAAGTCATAAGCCCTATCTTGACAATTTCTCAATCACTGTCAATCTGGTGGAGTAAGGAGGTGTGCAGAACTTCTGAGGAGTTCAAGAAAAGCAGCTAAGGTATAACACCTCTCCTTAACACCAGATCTCTGCATCATGGGAGGGATGGGCACAACACTACAAATTTAACCCAAATCAGAACCAGGGAATCTCAGGCTGGAAGGGACCTCAAGGATCAGCTGGCTCAGCCTTTCCCTGCAAAAGCCAATCTGGACAAAATGGCCTAGCACCCTGTCCGGCTGAGTCCTAAGTGTCCAATACTGGGGATTCCACCACGTCCCTGGGGAGATTATTCCAATGGCTGATCGCTCTCAGTGTGAAAAATTTTACTGTTGTGTACAAGCGGAATCTCCCCTGGAATAACTTGAACACAACAAACCTCATCCTTCCCATGTGACTCCTTGTAAAAAGAGAGTCTCCGTC
>JAOXNH010000031.1:79390928-79401090 GCA_028566575.1 Bartramia longicauda
ATATGAACATATAATTAAATAATATACTACTTTGTGGGTGACAGAAACCTTGAATTTAAGAGAACCAAGGGAGTTTTGCCACTGCCTTCAATATTGTGAGGATCAAAATCTCTATATAAATACACATAAAGCAAGTACCAAGTATAAATAATACATTTTAGAGTGTGGTCTATACATTTTAAAAACTAGTTAACATGTGGAGATGTAAAAAAGAAGTCAATGTTGGCCTTTCCATAGTTAAATAGAAAGAAATATATAAGATTACCTCTATGTTTTCAACAGCCAGATGGCAACAGGCTGCAAGCACGGCATGGCCGTCCTGGAAATACCATTCTGCCAGCTCCTTGCTGACCTTGTGCAGGAGCCTGCAAGAAGAAAACATGAGTTCTGCAAGGTGTACATCAAGGTTGGAGCTCTTCAGTTCTTATTTTATAGACAAATCACCACATTTGCTTCTGTACCCTAAAATTCCTCTATTTGACTTCAAGATATCAACACCCCTCGCTTTCAACATGCAGTTTGAGCTTATGTGGGAGCATATCCGGGTGGATCAGTTTATCAAAATCAGTATCAGTGTGGAAATGTCTCTTCAGATTGACAGAAGAAAAAGCCAATATTTGGGTATTCATCCTGTACCTGAGAACTCTGAATAAAAAGCCACACATGTGACTGAAGTCACTCCACAGCCTCCAAGCTGCTTTTGTTACTACGTGTGTAACCAGATAACTCAATTTAGATTTTTGAGCACTGTTCTAAACAAGGAGAAGTGTTTGGTTCTTTGTGGGCAAACACAGTGAAAATACCATTAATACCATTAATAATGCACATTGTCAGAAATCCCGATGATAAAAAGTGAAGCTTCAGGAGAAGATGCATAAAACAGGGTCTCACAGATAGTTGTTAATGCTGAATCCTGCTCTACTCAGCAGAGGTTCTAATATGTGGCATATTCAAACATATTTAAGTGCATAGGAATGCACCTGAAAGATCAAGCAAATGAAAGGATATTTGTAATTATAATACATACCAAAAAATCCCCATTTGGGGGTAGAAGGAGGCACAATGGTGGAATTATTGAGTGTGGCATCAATTAGTGTCTCTATCAATTAAGTACTAGAAGACATACTACTTTGTTGTTGAATTTTACATCGCTGATGCCAAGTTAAACCACCAAGGTTTATCTCCCTTGACAACTTGACATTCTGCACTGAACTGAGGCTTTAGATATCAACCAGACCAACTTACTCATTATAATCATCTGTGTTGTTTGCACCCGAATTTGAAGACCCAGAGGTTGTGGAAAGTGGTGACATCTGTATATTTCCCTCACAAGCTGCCTAGAAGGGAGTAAGAAAATGGATTTATTAATGCATCAATCAGAAACGCATATGAAATGTAGCTTTTCAACAACAACAAAATAATCTAAGATCTATAAAAATCCTTCTAAGGCCCAGGAAATGTTTAAACCAATGAACCTGCAGCTAAATCTTAGCCATGTTTTAGCCACTCAGACAAGAAATTCTACAAAAGGACAAGATCTTTCCCTTCCTATGAACGTGCAGAGGATTTTTCCAGCATTTGATTATGCTTAAAATGGACAGTGAGGGCTACAACCTTGATTTCTACACCCCAAGGAGCAAGTGGCTGTGACTGAAGGATGAATTCCATAGGTGCTTCCCAGCAGGTACATCCAGAGATCTGGACAGGTTTATACAGTGGCATAAAATGAGCCTTTTTTGTGTCTGGCAATAAATTATTCCTAACATTAAAGGAGAAGAGATGGGTATGTGTGAGGTGGAACCTCAAGGCTCCATTCTGTGCCCTACTCAGCTACCATTAGAAGAATAACACAGACAATTTCTAAAGGACAAATCCCCGTGTATTATTGAAGCCTTTATCCCTGAGGCAACTGAAGGTTCAAGGACAGGTAGGCACGAGAGAAAGCACCAGGGACAAATCCTGCCAGTTTATTGAGCTAACGCTATTAAGGATGCAGAAATTACTCAAAAAGAATAAAGGAACGGTGAGAAAGAGTGAAATAAAGTATTGGGTCACTTGTGTTTACATTAGGAAGCATTTATTTAAAAATCTGATTTCCTGCATTGATTACTGCTGCAATTGGGCAGTTCCACCCAAAGATTCACCCAAAGTAGCATAGCCAAGAGCTCAGTGGAAACACAACAGAAATCATACGTGTCTTAGACATCAAGGGCAACACTGACTGCTGAAAATAGGGTTAATTTTCTACTTCAACCCAAACTGAATACATTATGGGCATTTGATTGCAATTTAGAAGGAACAGGCTTAAAATCTGTGAGCACGAGATATCTTTTTATGACTTCTGGGTGAAAACAGGCCAATGGAATACGCAAGTAAGGAGCAGGGTAGGATTATTCAGCCATTTTGCCAAGGTGAACAGAACCCGCCTTTGAAATACACGTGTCACCTTCAGAGTTAGAAATGAATGGTGAAATACATCTTCCATCTATACATTGAATACTACCTGGGCAACAAGCAGAGCCTCCTTAAGTTGGCCTCGTGATGTAAAGAAAGAAACTAGTTTCTTCACATCTCCGACAGCTATGCAGTATGGGATGACATCATCGTTCTCTTCCTGAATTAGCTGATCAGCTCTCCTAAAGAAACAAATCAATACATAAACAAGAAAGATCTACACACATAATGCATCATTAAACTGATCTCTACAGTACAGGTGTTTGCTGAAGCCATGTAAAGTTCATATAGATCCATATAAAGATTCAGCATCAGGTTTTTATGATTTTTAGATTTTTTACCTCTGCATTAACTTCCTCCAGTATTTCATCGAGACACCGGGTGCAACGGAGAGTGCTTTGTCCCACTGGAAGAAAGCAGCAGCACATTTAACTTGATGGATTTATTTTGAGAAACAGCTGTATTTTTAACTATTTTCACATTTCTTCCCTTATAAATCAATTTGTCAAGAGGTTAAATAAGGAAGGAGCTATGCATTAGACTGCATATGTTAAAAATAAGACAACTGGAGCAAAATTACTCCTTTCTGGGCTTATTTTGTTGCTACCCCGTCTCTGCTTGGGTAGCTGCTTTTCACAAACCTTCATATTTTATTATTTTTCAATAAGGCTTTGATACTTTACCTCTCCAAGTTCTACCATTAGTTCACAGTACCGCTGGATTTGTCCTAATCTCAAATGTATTTCTGCAGCTTCTCTGAGCCTCTCCTCTTTGCTGGGAGCGCCGATGCCACCTCCAAACTTGGACATTTTTACTGTTGTCAGTTCTTGAGCCTTGGACTTGGGGGTGGGGGAAGTTTAAAAAGTAAAAATTAACAAAAAAGTAAAGTTTTCAGCGATGAAAACAAGTTCTCTTAAGAATGGACTGCAGTCAAACATTGCAATGGAATACAAAGGCTGTCATTTAAGCAAAAATCCTTCTGAGAGAAGGCTAATTGGAAGAGATCACAACGAGATTACAGCGAACGAATTAGAAGAGCTTACAATGAGATTACAGAGAACTATTTATATTGTTAAAGTAACTGGTTAGTGTTTTGTTGCACACATAAATTTTCCTCGATTATCTTCCTTTACTCCTTCTTCTGTAATTTTTTTTCCTCAAGCATTTTCTCATGTGCAATAGTAATTCACACGATGCCCATCATAAAAATCTACATTTGTTTTGAAATTTCACACAGATATTTGGAAATATAAAGCATAAAATACATAAAATTGCATTCATTATCTTTATAGTGGTGTCTAAATAAGGAAGGAATAAAGAGAGTGGGCTCAGCCTGTGTCCTGCTCTGTTGTCACCCAAGTTATAAATGTGTGAAATCACATTTCAGGGCTGAACAGGAATCAAGACTGAATTTCTTCTCCTGGCTGGGAAAACTGGGGTTTGGACACAGGGACACCCACCTCCAGCTTCATAATAATAGCAGAGCAGCTGCTGTTATTAGAATTAACATCACCAATATAAAACTTTCAGCACTTAAGAGCCATAAATTGTCAAAGAGTCAGACTGTGTGTCTGGTTGCAGACCCACATGTGCAGCAACTAACAAATCTGTGTTCTGACACCTGAATGTCCCACTCCCATCCCAGTCACTCTCCAGCTGCGGATCACCATTAACAACAGGTTCTTGGTTTTCCTCCAGAGGGAAAAAAAAAAGAGCATGTTTCTGCTGACTCCTCCCCACTTTCAGACACAAATTCCCCCATCCGACACCTGAACAGAACTCCCAACTTCATGTTTATCCAACCAAATGATTTTATTTTATCGCATACAAAAGTATGGTGTGTATAGAATAGGGAAGACAAAACAGGGTTCATAGCTCAAGCTCTAGCGATTCTTGCTTTGCAATTTCTTTCCGTTACTCTGAAAGCTGCTTTTGCAGTTACAAGTCTTATCCTAACATTTTAACACTGAAATAAACTGCGATCCTTTTGTAAAGCATTAAATGATATTTTTAAAGCATTAAATACTACATGGACTAACAACCACGTAGGCTTCACTTACCATTCTAAATCGAAGGAGATGTTTCATGTGCATGATTCCCTTGCAGTAGTTTTGCGGCAGCAAACTGTCGTCCTCTCCTTTTATCACAGCAACTAAATCCCATAAATTTTTGCTGCCTCCTGGAGGCTAAAATTGTTAGGGAAGAAGAGAGTTGCATTACAGTCACGTTCAAGAGAGAAACTGGAACTTAGAAAGACATCTTGCAGGACATCAAGGCATTTTGGGTTTTTTTTTAATAAATTGTAAGTATTTTTATTGGTCTAACATTTGAACCAATCCTGTAGCACTAGGACAATGGTTTAACGTTCAATGAGGTCTAGAAGAGAGCGAGTAATTAAAAGCTTAAAAAAAAAATTAAAATCATTAAACTTCCTACTTGAAGGAGCTTTTCTAAGAATAACAGGATTACAAGTTTAAAAGTTCAATTATTTCTGAGCTGGTAAAAAGCAGATCCTACAGATTAAAAAAAAAAGAGAGACTATTCCCTCTTTTTTTACCGTCCCTTAAAGCTCTTACTTGACTGCCTGTAGTTTAAGCACACCACTTTATTTTCTGCACTCAAAAAGCACTGAACACAGAAGATCAAAAGCATTTTTCTTCTGGAAAAGTCTGATGTTCTTATAACAGTTTTAATCTCGATTCAAAATGGCACATCCAAATTTATAAGTACTTTAAAACAAGGATTTCCCTAAAACTCTAGTTCTAATAAAGCAGGAAATGTCAAGATTTGTGACTGAGGAATATTGTTTCAGCATTTCGATATCAAACACTTCAGCCAGAAATCAACCCAAATATTTTGGATGACTCATCAAGTGGGTCATCCAGCTCTACAGCTTCTACAAGGACACCCAGCAGCTTTGGCGCCAACACTTGGGCAGTTCAAACCTCATCTGGAATGAGGGTGTCCCTTTGATGGATTAAAATGAAGAAATTCCAATGTAGTTTGATAAAAAACATCTTTTCATTTTCTTCAGTAGAAAATTCTTGTCAAATCTTATTTTTGCTGTGGAAAATTAAATTATCCCACCTATTTCTCTTTTTGAAAAATTGGTGTTGGCAACTGACAAACAATTCAGTCATGGACATTTTTAATCTGCAGAACTGTTAGGAGAGAGAATTGATTTCTGCTTGTTTTCTGAGCTGCCTTTAAGAAAGAGAGAAAAAAAATGGTAGAGAAGAAAGAAATTTCAGTTTTGTAGATTGATTTGATCTTAAGGTCCCTTTGATCTGATCTTAAAAGTCCCTTCCAACCTAGACAATTCTATGATTCTATGATTTCAGAAGAGAAAGTCATACACACTGACAGCATCCTTAAGACCGCAGAATACTTACTGAAAAACACTCTGAAAACCACCTTAGCTTTTTTGCTCGGGGATTTCCTGTCAGTTTTTCCACTTCTTGTTTAATATCCCTGGAAACTTTACCACACAGCAAAGGAGGAGCCCCGGATTCCACAGCGCGATCTAACACACGCACAAAGATTTATACGTGAAAATTCAAAAATAAACAAACAAACCAGAAAGAGTTATACTAACATATAGAAAATTAAAACACCTTATATTACCTGTATTGCCGATAATCTCGTCCCAACATCTATCTACAAAGATATTTATTTGGAGAGGGTTTATAAGAGGTGCCAATGACCAGAGTCTCACAGTGGAGTCACGAGAGCAAGATGCCATAGTGAATGGGCGACTGGGATGACACGTTAATCCTGGGAGAGAGGATATTTACAAATGCAGTCAAATAATTAAGTTAATTTAATCAAACTGGTTATTAGATAATCTTATAAATTTTGAAATATTTACAAATGTATTTCAATACAGAAATAAACCAAAATTTTAAAACATTACCATACACATCTGCCCCGTGATCATAAACTGTGTCCAAACACGTTCCATCTCTCGTGTCCCAGACTCGAATCGTGTAGTCCCAGCTGCCGGATACTAAAAGGTAGGGAATTTCAGGATTCCACATCAGTCCCCGGACCGGAGCTGTGTGTCCACTCAGAACATTTATACACGCATCCTGTGTATAGTCCCATATTCGAACGGTACTGAAACAGGATAAAACCACCCGTGTCCATCAAATCACAGACAGAAATACAATTATCTCTCTACTTCAGCTATATTCTAAGTTTCAAATTAATCAGAATATGTATTTGCAGTATGTTTATAGAAGATGAAACACGAGAGATTGGAGCTAATGCCCTTCCTATTTAGGATATAAAGGATACAAGGAGTTCACCACTGGGTACTGCTAAAAGGCATTCAAAGAGTAACTTTCGCTCATGTGAAATAGAGGGATTTACACGTAAAGAGTTTGCTGTCAGGCTGGCTTCCTTCATGAATTGTTACACTACGAACTAACAGCTTCTGCTGCAAGCACAGACATCTAATGAATGATCCTCGGGAAAGCAGCAGAAGCCAGAACTCCAAACTTGTGATCCTTTACAGGAATGTTTTGCACATTCTGCGGGGAAATGGCTTAGAATCACTGAAAAAAGTCCTTCCTCCTGCTTACTATAGACTGATGCCCTCTCCCTCAAAAAATATCAACAAAACCAACAAAAGAGAAGTACCTAGCACCCATTAAAAATCTCAAAAAGTTACACTTAATTATGCTTTTGAAAGACATCAAGTAAGAGCAGGTCTTGCACCCATATCTTTAGATATAACGTAAGCACGTGGTACCCTCCTTGTACCGTTCTTGGGAGTAACAGGTATCAGTCACTGACTCTACCCTTGGGAAAACATTTGGAAAATTGTATTGCTACAATTGTGATGATTTTAGATAATTTTATCCTGCTGCCCAAATACTGTATAATACTTCCCTGGAGGGGTTCAAGGCCAGGTCAGAGGGGGCTTTGAGCAACCTGCTCTGGTGGGAGGTGTCCCTGCCCAGGGCAGGGGGTGGGACTGGATGGAGACTTTAAGGTCCCTTCCAAATCTTGAGTTTCTCTAATAGTTCTGCTTGAGGTTTGATGTTTTCCAGCAGTTCAGGAACACTCACCCGTCATCGGATCCGCTGCAGAGGATGCCTTCTCTCAGGGGAGACCACCGCACGTGGAACACCTTGGCAGTATGTCCCGAGAAAACCTTCAGTGGCTGGTCTGAGCTGGTGGCCAAGTAGTAAACGCGGACGTTTTTATCCTCACAGCCGGTGGCTATCATATCTCTGCATGATGAAGAGAGTAAAACCCTTGGTCATTTGGATCATCAAAAGTACTTATGGGTGGGTTTCTTTAATTTAAAAATAAATATGATGTGTCTTTTGCAAGTAACTTTAAAAATAGATTATTTTCCCTTCTCCTTTGTCTCTTTATGATGTAATCATTGATAACCCAATTCAATACACCAATTAAGATCCACAAGGAATAGTATTTGCACTACAGTCTGTCGAAGCACCCAACACAACTATCAATAGATTGAATTACTGTATAATTGGTTTTTGACAAAAAAAAAATCATGCTATTATTAGGAATTATCTGCAAAATTAACATCTCTCAGGGTCTCTTTAGTTGCCTGCTACATCTTCAGCTTATCAGTCACTAAAAGGAAGCCAACTGAAGCCAATCTAACCCCCCCTTCCTGGTATTAATGTCTGCATTTCCCCCTCCTTTTTATATTCAGAAAGAGAATTTCTTTTTCTCTCATCAATATATACTGGGAACACAGAGGAATATAGAGCCAATTTCAGTGCTCTAATATAATAATAAATATCACATTCTAAATAACTTTGTGGTAATCAATTTAACTAGTAATCGGTAATCAATGTAAATAGTAAATATTATCAATTCTTTGGGTTAATTTTTACTTACTTGTTGTTTTGACTCCAGTCACAGCCAAACACAGCAGCTGGATGTTTGTACTTGTGAAGGACCTTGCCGTCGATGGTCCGAATGATACTGAAACCAATTACAATGGAATATTAGGAGAAAAAAAACATTCTAAGTAGGTTATACAAAAGTCAAGTTTGTTTCTGTGCAAATAAACAAAAAAAAAAAATACAGAAAGACTAGGAGAAATCTTTATTCCTACAGCCCCTCAACTACAAGGCTAATGATGTATTTCCCAACAAAACTTTTAATTGGACTTTAATTTAAGGTCCACCTTCTTTCAGAGGAGCTGTAAAGGTGTCCACGGTGGTACCTTGCTCCTCGAAAGGACCCTCACAGCCCAAAATCTATGTTGCAGCTTGGCTTTAAGGTACAAATAGATCTTTAGGGAATTTAAATTAAAAATAACAATTGATTGATTGTTTTCTACAATTCATGCTCCTTATGTTTGAGCTGAAATACCGTGAGTTGCAAAAAGAAAAGAGTGAATAAGGATTTAAAAATGTACCGAAACACAAAACATGAAAGAATGTTCTCAATGGGCATTTGTAAATTTTTACAAATAAACTATTTACTCCTGTAATAGTACAATCGTAATTACTTTGGTCTAACATAGTGATTCTTAGTCCTTGAAATAACCAACTTTAAAAAAGTTTAATAAATGAAGAGAAGTAAAGTGAAATAGTTTTTGAAAAGAGTCCTCTAGCTACAGATAAGGAACTGAGAAGAATATTCTTGGTCAAATTAAAAAAAAACCAAACAATATTCAGTTTCCCTATCAGAGTGTCTTAGACATTACTCCTTTTGCAAACATTTGCTTTGTTGTTTTTTTTTTAAATTATGAAAAATATATTCTAACAAGTACAAGAGATAATATAACCCAAGTTTTGGCCAGTAAGAACAGTTCTTAAATTAATAACTGATAGAGATTAATGTGTCAAAATTTACTGACTTGAGAAGTGCATTAGAAATTTTCTTTTTTCTTCCAATAACACTCACCAAAATCCATCACTGCTGCAGGTTGCTATTCTTTTGGAATCTTTATGACTCCAGGCAATGCAGAAGATTCCATTCTTTCCATGCTTCAAAAAATGCAAAATACCTATCAATAAGAAATAATTCACCCCTTTTTTCTCTCATCTATTGACTCATCTTTTTTTAAAATTTTATTCTCCTCTGGGCCTCAGCCCTTTTCTCCTAGTAAATTACACTTGTAAAAAACTACATTATAATGAGTCCCCAGTATAACTGGGATATTTGAGAATATCCAAGTCCAAAAATTGGGACTGAGAAGAGAGACAGCAAAACTGACATTTACTCTCCAGAATCCCAGGGACGAAAGTTGAAGAATGAGCAACCCATAACTACATGGACCTGAAGCTCCAATAAAAGTTCACTCCTGGTTGGAATAATGAAGTCATTGGGCATGAATAATTGTGGTACGTGGAAACTTCAGTGGGAAGTGTGTCAGGACAAGTGTTTGAGGAAAAGATGTTTAGTAGCACACGTGCAAATCTTCTGAGTGTTAGAACTCAGGAACTCCCAGATGTATGGATGTATATTGGTTTTCTGCCCTCATCCCTCATCTCTGTCTTATTAAAGAGCATCCTTCCTCCTCAGGTGCAGATGCCACAGTTAATTTTGTCTGTATATAATCTGAAGATTACAGCTATGTACTAAGAATCCCAAAACAGAATAGAAAACCATAGCACAGCAGGATAGGATGAGGGGGAACAATATTAAACTGAAAGAGGGGAGATGGAGCTGAGATCTGGGGAAGAACTTCTTTGCTGTGAGGGTGGTGAGAGCC
>JAOXNH010000031.1:79508952-79522941 GCA_028566575.1 Bartramia longicauda
GAAAAGGCAACAAGATATAAGATGTATTGGTCTGAGTAGACCTTGCATTAGTGTCATTATTTATATTTTGTTGGTTTATCCACAGAATAAAACTTCATGTTCCCAAATGAAATGTTTTTGTTGGAAAAAAACCCCTAACTATGTGAAGTCGGTTTCAAAATTGCAAGGGAGGGACTGATTGGGAAGTATCACTATGCTCTCACAGATACAGTTATGATGGACTCATTAAAAATACTTGTAAAGAGAAAAAATTCACCGATCTAACAGAAATTCCAAAGACAGAAATTAAAACTAGTGTTTCAAATTCTCCACTGCTAATTTCCTCCTAAGAATTTCAAAGAACCCAAATTCTGGGTTCATTATTCCTAGGTTTAATAGAATGTGAACTGAATTTATTATAAGCACGAAGCTCATAGATTTTAAGAAATGTGATAAGACATTTTTGAAATCATGTTCTTCCCCACTGAATTACAGTTCTTTATGTACTTTCCAATGGAAAGCTTCTCTTCTGATATTTGGACCGTAATCCTTTAATTGGATTTACTAGTGAAGATTCTTGCTCTCATGCAGAGCTCTATTGAAATAAATTTGACTTCATGAGGATTCAAGTCATTAAATCGAATTACAGGACTGAGTGTACCACAGTTGCAAAAACTCTTGTAACTTGTTCAGTGATATTCTACAAAAATCTAATAAGTTTCTCTTCATTTACATTTCAGATCAGTAAATGGAAAGAACTACAAGACTGCGCGGCTGACGTCTTATTAGGTACACAAGGTGAAATGAAGGGTACATTTTAAGACTCTGTAAACTGTTAGCAAAGCAAATAAAGTGTGAAAAGTGGAACTCAAGTATATAAGGGCAATCCAATCTGTTTAATTATTGACAATGCAATCTTCCATTTCTAAATATAAAGTGATAATAAATAATTTAAGAGCATTTATTTATTATGTCCAAGGTTGTATCTGTATATAAATTTTCATCTTATTGATTAACTGGAATTTTGCAATATACTTTTAGAAGACATCTTTACTTTCTAATGAGTAATTTGTGTTGCAAATTGACTGGATATTGCAGTGGAAGGAAGTGCATGGATTTTAAAGTGAGTGTCAGCGTATGCATTAACCAGGTTAGTCACGTGTGGCCCGCGCTGAAATAATGGTCCTTGTTTCCCTTTAGCAGAATTACAACTTGTACTTTACTTCGCCTATAATTTTGTGTAAGTACTGTCTCAGAAATATATAATTTTTAGCTTTGCTGACCTTTTCAAAATTACCAATATCAAGTATTTTTGAAAACCAGACCATGAGCAGGCTGTTAGGAAGGGAAGAGTCATCTCTATTTCCCAGCATCTCTATTTCCCACACTTTCTCAATTTCCTGCCTCTCAATCCTTAAGGATGGCGTAGCTGTAACAGTTGAGGTTTTCAGGCTCTCCAAATAGTTCTAATGTGTTTGTGCAGAAGTACAAAGTTGGTGAAACCACTTGACACCTGTCGAGGGACAGCTGGAGAGTTTAGTGGCTTGAATTAGTCCTGTGGTATTACGCAAGGCCAACAAACATAAACCTTAACTTTAGCTACTTACTTTCCAGCCCAGAAACAATTATTTTTCATTTTTGTCACATCATAAGGGGAAAAGCACGTTTTGGCTTATGTTTGTAATCCATAATTAATAGAAAATAAAATCTGTCACTGTAATTTGTCCATTGCTTACAATTTTTGAGGCTTTTTTGGATTCTATTCTGACATTAGTGACACTGTTGTTTCCAGAGGTGCTTCTTTAGTACTCTTCTGTGAAGTAGAATCAGAACTTTTTACTGGGATGGGGCAGCCACAGCTTCTCTGGGCAACCTGGGCCAGGATCTCGCCACCCTCAGTGTCAAGAATTTCTCCCTAATATCTAATGTAAATCTCCCCTCTTTCAGTTTAAAACCATTCCTTCTCATCCTGTGGCTCCCCTCCCTGATCCAGAGTCCCTCCCCATCTCTCCTGGAGCCCCTTTAGGGACTGGAAGGGGCTCTAAGGTCTCCCCGGAGCCTTCTCTTCTCCAGGCTGAACCCCCCCAACTCTCTCAGCCTACAATCTGCGTATTTTACTCCTGCTATTTGCTATGGAAGCCAGAAGCTGAGAGAAGAAAGCCAGGCTGGTTTTTCAGCTGGAAGGCGTTTCTGTAGCAGTTACGCTGGATCTGTGCAAAGCTGTGTCGGGGGTGGTGTTGGCACCGAGGCTTTAGCCAGGGAGGAAGCCTGGAGGACATCAGCATCTCCCCCGGGCAACAACAGCAGAGAGACAGAAAATGCTGTGTCTCCTTCGAGCTGAAGAGTCCCCGTGACCTCCCAGCCCCGTATCACTCGCCGTGCTGTGGAGGAGCATGCGCACATTGATTTTTATAAAACCATTGCTTTGCTTTGAGCAGCACCTCTTTTAAGTACAGACCAGTGCAAAGGCTGTTCCCTGGTGATACTTGCCAAAAGCAGAGTGCCTCATGTGCCATCGATCATAACGTGCTCCTCTAGTGTAAAGGAGTGAATTACCTCATTTTTACTGCCCTCAGTCTCTGGCCTCGGGAAACGCAGCACGGTGTCAGGAAGCTTTTCTTGCTGTTCAGAGTGTTTTCTCATGGAAGTAGACAACATTGGACTGGGATCTACTAGGACTTTTCCCATAGCTGCTAACTAGGAAAGATATTTAGGTTGAGGATGGATATAGGGAAAAACTTCTTCCTGGACAGGGTTGTCAAGCCTTGGCAGAGGCTGCCCAGGGCAGTGGTGGAGTCACCATCCCTGGAGGTGTTTAAAAGCCTGGCAGCCGTGCTGCTGAGGGACATGGGATAGTGGTGGACTTGGCAGTGTTTGATTAATGGTTGGACTTGGTGATTTTAAGGTCTCTTCCCACCATGAAGATTCTACGACTCTAATTCTTACAGAATTAGCAAGAATTGGAAATCATGGTGAGTGTTTTGTAAAGCAGCAGGTATTCCCTCCTCACCAGGGCACTGCAGACTTTGCACGTGATGGAATCGGTCCATGGAATTTTTAGGAAAGCTTCAAAGAGCACATCTCTGAGATTGCACCTCTCCTATTGCCAGTTTCAAGTCCTTCCCATAAAGCCTTAAGAAATAAATTCTGAAGTTGTTCAAAGAAAAGCTTGCTGGATTTCCCACTCCGGAGGGCAAATTAGTGTGTTTTCCTTTAACTTCACTCTTTGGAATAGAGGGAGGTTTTTTTGGCTGTAACTTTACAGATTGAAGCCTAGAGGGACACCATGCGTAGCCAATTTCAGCCTTAATAATTAATTTTAAAAAATGAGTAAATAAAAACAGCATTTTGCATTGGAAAATATTGGCTTAATGATGGAGGTCCCTACGTCTGAGAGAAGTTGAGTGGAAGGAAGAGGGAAAGAGAGTGTAAATAACAAATCAACACAGGTGTGTTGTATCTGTGGAGAATGAGAGAGTAGGGGTTTGATAAAATATGTATTGTGTGAAATGTTAACAGTGGTTGTGATTTTATGATATTCAGATATTTTGAACAACAAACATAGAGATGAATTTGCTCTGTAGGGAGTGAGGCAAGATTATAAACAAAGATAACCTTCCTGGGAGAAAGAAAGGAGAGCCCTCTCATGGACTTAGGGAGCACTTGGAAGATATGACAGATTTGGGATTTAATTTTGGGGAAAAAACCCAATGCTGGAGGAGCCCAGAGGAAGAACTGAGTGCTCCTACTGTGGGATATAAAGAATGTGCGTGGGAAAGGGGGCTGGGAGTGAAAGGGTTATGTGGGGTCACTATTGCTATAAATTAGCTGAACTATTGGCAAATACTGCAAGAATATTATATATAATTTAGAGTTGCATTTTTTACCACTTACTGATGCTGAATTTTCTAGAATAAGGTTTTCACCTTTAGGTTTGTGGAAGACGTGATGGCCACTCGTAGGTGTTAATAGGAAAGGAGGCAAGTAGGGGAAACCCAGTCCCAGAATTGTGACAATACGAAATCCCTGCAGTATGGATTTTTATAACCAGGCAACTAATACACGTACACAAAATATTAGGAGTAAACATAATAAATCAAGCCTCAGTGGTTTAAAAAAAAAAATAGCCTGCTCTCCAGATACTGCAGAAGGCTGCGGCTATTTTTTGCTCGCTGCATGGCTCCTCGGATTATTCCATTTGTTAACTGGTGACACATGCCTTTTGGAAAAAAAAATATTGTTGACTTTCATTTAAAGTGGCAGGGTAGTATTGCTAAGAAACTAAAGAATGTAGGTAAATATATATATATATATATATATATTTTTGCATTTGGTAATATGCCACTATGTGTAATTAGTTGTCTTGATAGTTGCCAGTCTCTTCAAGCAAATTATTTATATTGGAATAGTCTATTTGCGGAGCATGAAAGGAACAGAAGGAAGCTGGGAAATGGAGGGGAGGAAGCTTTTTGAACGTGTCACTGATAATATATTTGTGAAGGGCCAGAACAGCCTGGGAAACCTGTAACTAACCTGCACATGGTTTAATTTTAAATATAAATCTGATGCAAGTGTCTTGCAGAAATCGCTGGGATTTTTAATGTTTTGCTCCTGTGATGGCCAGAAGATAACAAATGTATTCTAAATGAACCAGTACATTCTTACAGCTTGGAAGAAGGTTTTTGTGGCTTAATTCTGCCCAGTTTTAGCCAAGAATATGATATACAGAAGATATTTAATTCTCATTACTTCAGGAGCAATATTGACTTAGGTGTTCAAAGGTAGTTCAGAAAATAAATACACAATAATGAAGGCAGATTATTATGGTAGAAATCTCTCCATTAAAGCTACAAATGCAGTGGAGGATTAACACATATTATGGTTAACTCTGTTTATAGCGTTTTGGCCTTTCAAACGGACTAAGATTTTGTTCCAGACGTCTTTGTCGTTCAGTCCCTGGGATTTAATCCCTGTAATGTGTTACACTCCCCATTGTCCCGGTGAATTTGTTGACAGACGGTAATTGGGTCACCGCATTGAAATGCCTGATGGAAGCCAGCGTTCTCCCTCCCCGTTGGCAAGGCAACGGCAGTGGTCCAGGAACCATGCGCAGAGCAGGAGGGCAGGCAGGAAAAACCACTCGGATGCCGATTCTTCCCCATTTTTTTAATGTTTATCATCTTTCGGTGGCAATGGTGGGGGCAGAAGCGCCAATTTACACATAAAATGAAGCAATGATGCTCCATATTATGGCTTTGTTCTTAAGTCTTTGGTTGTTATTGGTTATTATTTTAGTTTTGGGAGAGGGGGATTGAATGCATTAAACATCAGTTGGATCTGGTCGTTCCTAACGTATGACAGCAGAAAGATAAATATTTCATAGCTGCTTTAGATCTCGCTCTGATTTGCCATTCTCTTCCCTCCCTCCTCCACACCTCCCCGTCGGGAGGTAACTGGTGAAGTGCTGTGTTCCATCAATCCATAAATAAGCAGAATTCCACATGTGTTAGGATTCTTGTGTAAGGTGCTAATTGACGCTCTTCATTGACTGTTTTGTTTTTGTTTACGTCATTTTTTGGGGGTGCAAAAAGGGGGATAAAATCCATAGACTCTGTTTCATTGTCCATCGTGTATCCTGAATTTTTCTGTTTCCTTGAGTAGTTTAAAACAAGCAGTTTGGAGATGCTTCTAGAAGCCTACCAAATGCTGATGAGTTAAAAATAGAATATTTTTCTAAGCTAAACAAACTCTGCAAATTCTTCTGCTTTTCGTTCAGTCTGTCGTAGATTGTGACAAATCACACAATGATAGAAGAAGAAAATTAATATAATCTCTTGTGCAGTCATTGAATTTCTCAAGGTTCTGTTATTTCATTTCCAGAGTGGATTTGAGTGGATTGATCATTTGAGTGGATGTTTTTTGTCATAGGTTAAATCACCTCCTCATTGACTTAAAAGTCTTTTTTAAATCTAGAATTTCGAACTGATGAGAAAATAAGTAATTGAAACTAAATTAGTCTGTATGGTTTAAACTTTGGTGTGGATGGAGGTTGTCAGAATAGCATAGGATACTCTTCTGTATGGGAATAGTAAATAGTGATGGTAATAACATAGGGATAGCAATATTGGAAATATCACTAGTAGTAATAAATAATAATACTGGTATGTTCTAGAAATACTACAGTAGGGTCTCAAGAAGGGATGGTGGAGATGCATCCTTTGCAGATATCTCAAACATTTCATTTATTTCAATATATGCAGATGTTGGAATGGTATTTCAAGCTAAAGCTGAAATGAGTCATACCCCTGGGATTAAAGTCTCATCCTCAATGTTTACAGTGGGATATTCTTGCTGTCCTTACAGATGGCAGCTAAAACTCTTGTGAAGTAAGAACCACCTCTGCAAAACCAGATTTGTTTACAGTCCTTGCAAAATGGACTCTGTGTCTGCATAATTAATAACAATGAAACTTAAAAGCAAGTGGAGCTATGTCTGATTTTTACTCCACTGAAACAAATTCAATTTGTGCCTCCACAAAAGCTTCCAAGAAGGAAAGAGAAAATCTTTTGTGTTTTATTGAAAGGGAATTCTGCTCTGTCCCACCAACATATTTAAGTGTGGGGGGGGAAAAAAGTTCTGTGACATTAGTTGAAGGCTTCAAACATAGTTTGAGATTTGTCATTATTGCCAGAATCTCTTGAACAAATTCAGTTCTGATTTAAACAGCTGGAAATTTAGGGTGAATGCTTTTATACTGCATAATGCAGATGCTTGTGGGGGGATAAATTGGAAACCTCACTTGTAAGTAAAGATGATGGGAATTAGCAGAGTTGTCCATGGATATTGTAGTAACTTCTCTCAAATGGGTAGAATTTTCCAACCTGCTACAAAGGCAGTATAAATGGCTAGCACTTTCTATTTATTTGCTTGAGTTCAAGAGTTATTAACATTTATATTGTTACTATAAGTTAAATATTTTGACTAATCCAGAAAAATCCAGAGTGGAAAGAACTGTGTTTTATCTTGATCTTTTCTGTAGGTTATTTTAGACTAGGCATCAAGCATTCAAAAGACATCAGCCACAACTAAATTCATACCAGTTTCTGAAAAGTATTCCATGCACAGGGGAAACTGGAATTTGAACTTCCACGAGTTCATGGTAATAACTGTTGTCCTAATTAACTGATTTCTACAGTTGACGGTGAAGCCTGAATGTTACTGTTGAAGCACTTTGCAAGAGAAAAGCTGTGAAGGGAAAAGGAAGGAATTTTTATAATTGCACAGAGATTAAAATCTTTCCCCTGACAGCATCAAGGCATCAGTGAGTATCTTGCACCTGGAGGAAACCAAGCTTTGGTAGTGACACCATTCCATGGGCTACGTGTTCCTTGGCCTCAGTTGAGTGGCTGGTGATGAGAACAGAAATGATTAAACTGTTACATTGATGGGCATTGGAAAAAACATCTATTTTTGTAAAATAAAAGCATTGCACGGAGCTGAGGGGCATATCTGAGCTATGAAGCTTTTTAAAATGAAAGGTACTCGGGCAGGAATTCCCACAATTAGCCTTCTGACGACAGTTTTCTGACCTAGAGCTGGTTGCAGAAGCAGCAGCCAGCTCTGTTTGGCCGTTCGTGCTGACATGGTGTCTTTCACAGGGACACCAAAGCCATAACGCTGCAGATCTGGACCTGATACATCAACTAATTCTTGTCACCTTCCCAGCTCCTGTGCTTCCTGTCCTCACCAGCCCATCAACAGCAATTGCTTCTGCTGAGGAGTGAGCTCCCATTGGGTGTCCAACTCTTCACTCTTCCTGTTTTGGGCCTGCAGGTGGTTCAGAAACAGCTGAAAGAACCCAGTTTGCAAACCCTGTTACATATAAACAAAAAATCCAACTACTTGGGGATCTCAGAAGGGTTTTAAAAATATTCCTAAGTGTATGGGCTCATAAACAATGGCACGCTGGACAGATAAGAGGTAGGTGAGCTCCAGTTCAAAATAGCTGAAAATGGAAGGTGGGCAAGTTACTTTTTAAAATTATTATTATATTTTAACACTGAGGCTCGATGAACTCCTGATGTGGTGCAATGACACATTATGCTCTGTATATATTTTAGGAAAAAGGGGGAAAATATGTAGAGCTGATAAGTCTTGGTCCTCCCAATATTCTTGGGAGGTTATACCGCTCTTTCCTTTTCTCACAAACCATCCTTGGCTTATTCTTGGCCTCCATGTTTTAACTAAGCCATCCTTTGAATAGAAGGATTAAAAAAATAAGTTATTATAGTACCACTAATAAAAAAGACTTAGGGAGAAGGACAGGAGGTTTTGATTTTTTTTTTTAAAGTCATTACAGTTTCTAAAGCAGTTAAATTAGGTCTTTTAACCTTTCACCTTTATTGCTTAATTATTACCTACGCAGTCAAAGGTATGTTTTGTATAAGAAAGGAAAGCAAAACCAAGCATAAATAAGCACTTTTGAAGGCCAGATTACATACACTAGCCAGCCTATTTGTTGTTCTTGATCAAAAGAGCAGAGAAAAATTTCCTTTTCATTCATTTTGGGTTCAAGTTTGGAGAAACTCCATGGCTTTGGAAAGCATTACTTGTTCCTTGCATAAATGGAAAGTAACTTTGTGTAAAAACTTTTTCAGCTTTTCTCTACTATTTTTATAAAAGGTTTGTCCCTTTCTTTCCATAAGGAAATTTAGTTTCTTGTAGTTCTTTTTATTTAATAATTTCACACTGTTTGAGGGAGCTGGATTTGTTGCCGGTCAGTTTGACCCAAGTAATCCTGTGGCTCTAACCCTTCTCCTTGTGGCGAAGGGCTCAGTGCTGCTTTTATGGAAATGAATGTTAAAGCTGCAGAGACTTCCCTGCTGGACAGTCAGCTCTTAAATTATCTGCCTCTGCAGTTGCTTTAAATTTCTTCAGGTCCAGGAATAAATACATTGTATTTCGTCAGAACACGTTAAAGAACGGGAGTAAAGTAGATCAGTAAATCAGATCTGCCTGGACTCAACCCTTGGCAGGAGGGACTGGGGTTTCTAGAGCTTAAGGAGTTTATTCTCAAGTGGATGCGCAAGGCAGTGGAGGACATATGGCAGGGTCTTAAATCTCAGAGCTTCCCCTGCTTTTAGTTCCACTTTGTGGCACTGGAAATTTCAATACGTGCTGCTTATTTTCCAGAATAAACTTTTGATAGTCAACAGGCTTGGGAATAATTTGATTTTGTTCACCTACAGTGATGGCCTTCCCTCCTTGAGACAGTGAGTACCTGTACCAAGGCGTATCGTAAATACTCCCTGGATATCTGTTTTAACAGATGGGCTGCAGTGAGCGCACGCAAAGCTGGTGCCAATTTCCAACAAGCAAAGTCTGTCAGGGATAAGGGTATCTTCAAGAGGTTAAGGAAAAATAGCTTTCTCCTGCACCGAAAATGCCCGGGTCGCCCACACCAAATAAGCCTAAAATCCCTACCACTTTGATTTTTGACAAGTGATTTACTGCATAATTAAATAAAACGACATATTAGCTTTTCAGAAAGAGCAGAAATGCATTTTCATCCTGTAATTATTTTGATTAAGCGTTTTGCCTTTAAGTGAAGGTGAAAGGTGCACTTTTTTCTTGGCCTGGCTTTTGTGTCTTTTGAATATCCCACTAGAAGTGGAAGGTAAAACAGAGGTATTTAAAGTAGAATCATAGAATCCTAGAATTGTCTGGGTTGGAAAGGAGCTTTAAGATCATCTAGTCCAACCATCAACCTAACTCTGATAAAAAACCTCACTAAACCATGTCACTAAGCACTATGTCAACCTGTCTTATTTAAATACCTCCAGGGATGGTGCCCCAACCATCTGCAAAAGACGTACTGCAAAGAGATGTAGCCAAGGTCTTTCTTTTCCCTGAGATCTGGCAAGGTGGGGTGTTTCTTACAGTCTTTTCCTGTTCTGTGGTCTTTGATTGGTGGTTTTGAAAGTGCCAGATATGGCTTCGGCTGCGTTCTTGGGGAAATAGCTCGTAGCCTAATGGAGTGAAACATCCCAGAGACTATTTACATTTTTCTGTGTTTTAAGATCTTGCAGAGTTAATGGAATGCCACTAAAGCGTCTCTCTCCAAATTTCCTGTTTGCAGAGCAGACAGAGCATTATTGTAACCAATCCCGCTGTTGTCTTTTATTTTAAAGGTTCTTTGGAAACTCAAAAGATCTCTCTTTTTCTTTTTTTTTTCTTCATTTATTTTCTCTAGCAGGACAGAATAAAAGATGAAGCTGAAAAATATGAAAGGAATGGGAGGAAAAACAGTTTTTCTTATTCCAATATGTTTCTGCAGTAAAAATGTTGGGACCTGACTGTAATTTTGTCAGAGTTTATCTGCAGAAGAAAACACGAATGCATTTGCTCGATTTCAACATGTGTGCAGCCTTGAGCTGCGCATACGTTAGTTCCACACTGTGCCATTTTCTGCCACAAAATATTCAACAATCCTCCTCGGAGGTTTGAAACAAGTCCTTTACATCATGAACTTCCAAAGAGGCTTATTTTAAAGCCTATATAAGTTTTAAAATTAAAAAAAATGTTAGCCCTACTCACAAAAGCAAGTGTGGGAATACAAATTATCTGATAGCAACGAGAAGATCTAGAAACTTCTCATCATGCTGATTTGTGGGGGTTTCTTCTCTTTTTCTTCTTCTTTCCTCTCCCCCATACCCCAAGGATTCCTGGGTGCTTGTCCCCAGAAAGGCTCCCACAACTCAGGGTTGGGTCTGAACTGGCAGGGACGGTTCCTGAAGTCCACGGCAGCACTTCCATGCAGGCTGTGATGTCCAGTAGCTCTATATTTTCAGCTTCCCACCCTAGATTTCTTGCAGTTGTCCATCTAAAAGGAGTGGAAGACTTAAGACCAATCCAAAAGGGAGTCAAATTTTAGGTATGTGCATTTTAACCCAATCCCCACTAAACCTCATGAGATTTTGCCAAATCCTGGTGGCTTCTTAAATGCGTATGTACCAAAACATCTACGTTGCATTAGAGACATCCGGGGAGTGGAGCTGCCAGTAACTGGCTTTAGTGGGTTCCACATCTTCATGTGGTTCATCTACATGCAGGGTATTGCTTTGCCCATGTTCACTTATTGGTTTCATCTGACAAAGTGGGATAGGGAAAATGCCACTCAGAGGGAAAGAGAGAAGATATTGGTTTCCCCATGTGCTTGGAATCAATTCCCTTCTCACCCTTGTTCCTCTATCCCTGAGAATATTCTAACAATCAGCGGGGGCTGAAATAGGGACTGTTCCCTCTCTGCTGACACTGTTGGATTTTACTGAAAATAATTACAGATTCAGGAGAATAGAGAGAGAAAAACCAAACCCAGTGAAGAGAGCGTGCTGATGAAGCCGAGTGTCTGCATGCATATTTTAAATAAGCTGTCGCTAAATAAATTATTGAAATAGGAATTTGAAAGTTTGCTTCTTGTGCTGGGCTGTCAGAGTCTCCTTTCTGACGCGTGTAATTCTTGCCCTTGCCCCTGGGTAGGGAAAATGTGCATCTTATAAAGAATTTTTGTGTACTCAGAAAGATAAAGTACCAAGGTCAGTTTGGACTTGTACCTTAGTGTGTGTAAGTCTAAAAACCCAAGCGGAAAAAAAACCCCAAAACTTCAATCTTAAGAATAAGAACCACCATGTATCATAATAAAGGTGTCCTGAGGGGTTTTTTGAGGGTAAAAAGTGGTATAATTAATGCAAAGTCCTCTAAAAGCACAGCTGATGCTCTCAGATGCTCAGCTTCTCTGGTTGTTGGCCCTTTAACATCTTCAAAGAATATTTCAATTTAGTGCACACACCTGTTTTCAGACTTTTCCATAGCATTAGGATACGTAGGACACTGCATTCAAAATCTCAACGTGTACATTTTGCATATATTATTAAAGCACTTACAGTCTATTAGGTTCTACACAAACATGAAAGAAAAAATGATGGATCCTCTTGCCTAAACAGCTTAAATCTTAATTGTTGTTGTAAATGAAATATGAAAGATGAAGATGAAGTACGTAGCTGACACTTTCCCATGCAAATATTAGGCATTTTAAAATTTTATACATTTTTTCCTTCGAGATATTTGAAACAAAAAAACCAGTAGTTCATAGTAGTTAATGGCAGATATTTTGGGATGAATGTGCCAGGGGGGAAACAAAGTTTATATAATGAGTGAGACACAGCAAATGAAACAGTGAAGAGCTTTGTTCTGAGATCTGCCATGTTTGAACTTGTTTTATTTACATCTCATTAGGAAATGGAATACTCGTTAAACAAAGGCTGGAATAATTCTCTGGAATGGGAGAAAGTAACAAAGTTCTGTAAAGTTTCACTTGTTCTTCTCTATTCTGTCACTGTCTCACTACTGTTCTAGGATTCCAAAGCCCTTTGTGATGCTTTGCCAGGGACTGGTGTTAAATGGGACAGGAAGACTGGAAGTAAATGGCTTAGTGAACACCCGTAATAACTCATACTGAGCCTAGAAAAGAGGGAAACCAATATGGAAGAGGGGCAATATCTTAAATGCCTTTTTTATATGATTACAACCACACTTATTAGTTTTCTGATAGAATAGCTATTTACCTTTTTCTAGCCTAGTCCTCACCACCTGGGTTCATGACACTGTTTGACTCTTCCGTGGTCAGAAGTCATGTTCTGCCTGACGGGAGTACTTCAGCTGCACTGGTCCAAACCCAGCATTACTCGACCCAGTCGTTTTGAAAATATGCCCACATTTTACTTACTGCGTCCAGAAAATATGCAGAAGTACCTTAAGTTAATTAAACTGAAGATACTCTGCCAGGAAAAAGATATGGGATTAAGAAGGCACAAAATAAATTTTTCTAAGTGCAGAATGACTTAGTTAATGTGTTGACAGCAAATATCTGTGCCCAACCCAGCAGGAGCAATATTAAATCACACTAGTGATCGGTTCCCAGTCTGATTGATGTTGAATTGATTAATGTGAATTATAAATACAAGGTATATTCTTGAATGAGGTTGTGCCCCTTGTGTGGCCGCAGGGCTCCATGGGCAGAAACTGAATTTCCAAAGAAGCCATGCAAAAGCAGTGTCTCCCGTGATGCTGCAGAAGTACCAATAGTTGTGACTGACCTGTGTTTCCCCTTTTATTATTTAAATTTTGTTGATATCACTAACTGAGTCTCCCTTCTATGCAATCCTTTATTGCTCTGTGATCTTCTGTTCTAATATTATCTGAATTATTATTTGCTGTTCATTAAATCATCTTTATGGTACAGCTTTCATACAGAAAATTACATTATAGACATTTTGTGGTAATAAAAAGACTTTAAATTGGGTTTTACCTCTTCAAAAAAAACCCCAGTATGAATTTCTATTTCTATATTTTATCCCCTTGGTTTTCCTTGCTGCTTGTTTGTATGTATGATGCTGTTATTAGAAGGTTCTCTATGTAAACAGAATAGGGCTCAGTAAAGTGCTGAAAAGTTGACTTTTTAAGCCAACAAAAAACTACTAGCAACCACCAAAACTGGCTGAAGTGATGTTAATATATATATTATATCTTATTCCACCAAAATTTGTAAGAACATGAGATAAACACTGATTAGATAATTCATAATGGTGTTTGACTAGTTAGGCATTCTTAGGTTTCAGTTGCTTGAGCAGAAATGAGGACAATATATGAGTAGTTTTCAGAAGCTGGTGAACAATTTGTAATTTTAACCCCTTTCCTGGCAGATTTGTATCATGGTTTTAGTACTGCAGTGGTGTTTTGTTTACTGTCCTGTTGTCTTTATTGAGCAGAATTGCAAAAGGAGGACGTTTCTCAGGAACTTACTAAGTTCTGATGACAAGTGCCACGTTATGAAGCCGTGAACACAGACCTTGGGCAGGGGCACCTCCCACCAGACCAGGTCCCTCAAAGCCCCCTCCAGCCTGGCCTTGAACCCCTCCAGGGATGGGGCAGCCACAGCTTCTCTGGGCAACC
>JAOXNH010000031.1:79536479-79555938 GCA_028566575.1 Bartramia longicauda
TATCGTTTATATCATGTTTTCAAAATATGATTATCTGTAGTATGACAGCATTTGTTTTGTCCTCAGGTACAGTATTTTGGGGGGTCTAAATGCCATATGAAAATCTGATTACAAAAAAAAATGTAAATGACAGGAAGACCTTTAAAAATTATCAAAAAATAAGCAGTTCTGAGTTACCTGAAGCTGTCTGAAATCAGGACATCTAATACCTGTCTTGGCAGCCACCTTGGATTCAACCTGGAAGCAATAGCTCCGATAACACACAGCCATACAGGAATTTTAGCATCTGGGAAAGCAAATTTGAAAGGCATTGAGAAATTTAGTTAGTACAGTGAAAAAATGAGAGAGAAAATTCTGCCAAACTGGGGCACAGTCGAGCAGTCTTTAAAAGCCCACTGGTTAAGGCACGGCTGATCACAGCTCCGAGTGAACAGAATGAAAGAAACGGGGAAAAAAGCCAAGTGCCTTCATGATCCAGTTGAAGATGGAAGGCTGAGAAAAAAAAATAGCTCCCAAAAGAGAAGGGAAGCAACCAAGTAACAATAATTTCAGCATTAGTTACACTGGAAAAGAATAAAAATAAGGAGAGCATAAGTGGAAAAAATAATTCATTTTAGTAAAAAGGGACGGGGACACATGAAAAGCTTTTGGAAAATTATGAAGGGATAAAAAGAAAGTAGAACTAATATTAAGAAGGGTAGGGAAAATTAATGATTTTTTTCAAAGAAAAAAGGCTGAGTGCCAAATCCTAAGGTTTTAATCACTTGATTTTTTTTAATTGTCTTTTTCTTTTTGAAAATTGAAACAAAAGTGAGTCTTGGTTTTTTTGTTTTTTCATTTTCCCCTTTCTCTCTTTTCTCCATGAACTCCCACGGGGATGATAGCTCATAAAAGTTTAAAAAAAGAAAGAAAATACCACAGAGCTGTTACATGTGAGGGAAAAGATTTGCTTTCTTGCTGTTATTGTGGAAGAGATGGGGTTTCACTTTTCACAGCTTATATCCTGGGATTTCTCTGCAAGTGGCTCTAAAAGCTTGTTGCCATTCATGACCTGAGGATCGGCTTTTCCGAAGTTATGTGAGAAACCTCAGCTTTATAGGGTGGATTTTATTATTTTAAAGGGGTGAATGTGACAAATTGCCATGATTTCTCCTTTGTTATACAATATGTTATAGATATTGTATATCTATATATATTCCTATGTTATACACCTCCCAGTCCCAAACCACTGGAATCCAGTACAAAGAGAAAAGAGGAAGGTCTTTGGGATATTGTTAAGGTTTCCCAAGGCCTTAAAAATTATAAATTCCTTATGTGCTTTTGTGGGGAATTCCTTGCTATTATCTGTTCCCTGCAATAATATTTAACTGGAACCAAATTAATGAAAAATGCAAGTATAAGCATTTATTTATAGCATTTAAATCAGGCAGTATGATTACAAATTATTGTATGATGTTTAGGTAAAGATTCATAACAAAGCCTGCTCTTAGTGTGTCAATGGAGCTGCAGTATAAGGCTCTTCCTCTTCTTCATCTTTGTTTCCTACTTGACCAAATGGGAGCTATTATTTCAGCATTTTTTCCTACCTTGTCATTTTGTTTAGATTTATTGTGAGTTCTTTCAAGTCTTCTCAGGGATCTTGACTGATTTAATCTTTTTTTTTTCTTTTTTTAATTCCCAAAATCCCTTCATTTGTTTCCTTCAGTAGGAGGCTGTTGTCATTTGCCATGACATAAGGAAGTTGGCTTTGGCCAAATCACACCTTTGGTGGAAACCACCTGCCTTTGGTGGAAACCTTACTGCTGGTAGCATTGTTGTAGCAGGGAATTTTCAAAGTCCCTTGTGCTCCTTTCTCTGTGCTTTCTGTCCCCTGTTTCGGTGTGTCCCCACAAAGCCCCAACCGTCTTTAGGTTGCTTTGGGCACCCACCCAAAGTCATTGGGCTGGGGACTTGCTGCACAGGAGAAGTTCCTGGTGCCTGGGCACGTGGCCCCACGTTGGATTCTGTGGGAGGCAAGATCTCGACTTTCCACACAGATGAGGAGTATGAATGCATCAATTTTATATGTTAATATTAATAAAATAATAATTTTAAATGGAGGAGATAAAACACAAGATGACATGCAGTGGGTTAAACGTATTAATATTCATTTGGAAAGATCGTTAGTGCTTGGTAAGACATCCTGCTGACGGTCTTTACACCACTAACTCATGTATATATTATCTCTTTCCTTCCCTTAATGGACCAGAATTTCCAGTGGCAGAAAACAGCCTGGTCCCCCTGGTTGACTGGTGTTATAGAGAGACCTGTACTTTTGATAACTTCCTCTCTGGTGTGGATTTTAGGTTCTAGAAGTGTTTTTGGCATAGACCTTTATAAGCATACACATCTGTAGACAGAAATGCTCAGTTAAAAAAATAAAATAATTACATTATTGCCCCCCAGATATGTAAAGAAGTATTCATTTTGTGTGCGTGAACGATTGCTGAGTGTACTAAATAAAAGGGTCAGCAGAAGAATTTTAGGTCGTAGAAATACGTATGTAGTAATACCAGGTTGCTCCAAGCCCCCTCCAACCTGGCCTTGAACCCCTCCAGGGATGGAGCAGCCACAGCTTCTCTGGGAATTCTCTCCTCTATTAAATTTGCTGCTGCTTGAGCTGAGTGAGGGGGTGGTGACTGGTCAGAATAAACGATGAAGAGAACAGACCGGTATCTACCAGGTCCCTTAGCTGGCGTACAGTTTGTTCCCAGCCTCATCCAGTAAAAATATTCCCAAAAGGAAACAAATTAGTATGAGTTCTCTCTGTTACTTTGGTTTGGGGAGTTTTTGGAGTGCCTGCAGTGATGCAGTAGCAAGAGCAAGTGTCCATCTAACTGAGATGTAGATGCCACTGTCTGAAGATCATGCTGAAGTCATTTAGGCAGAGATTTTTTTTGAATGGCCATAATCTACATCCTTGGAAGTGATGACTATGGATTGCTATAGCAGCAAGTGGACAGTCCTACCCTCCCAGTAGCCAGAATCACTGGAAATAAAAATGTTTTTCCTAACCGTGATCTCGGGAAGCCTGTGCCAGTTCTTTCCAGAAGGCTCTTGGTATGTTCTGGCAGTGCATTGCAGATTCCTCTGCACTTCCAAGCTCCTGCAGCTGTGAAAATCAGCAAATCGGGAGCAGGAGAGCGGAGCAACAATTGTTGTACTCGAGCAGAATCCTGATGAGGCTCAGATTTGTGTTTTCCACCAAAGTTCTGTTGTTGCTGTCATGGTGAAATGTGTACAGAGAGGGAAAACTGGTCAGGAGAAAATGATTACTGCGGTATGGGACTGAAATACAGCTCGGCATTTACTGGAGTAGAATTCTCTGGTTTGTAAAGGCAGAAAAACCTTAGGGCTTCTTTGTTTTTTTACCATCATGTAAAAATTCTGGTTATGTCCGTTTGTAATTCACATCAGAGTGCACTCTTTTTGTTTTTGTGCTTGAAATTACTTGTCTTTGGGGAAAAAAAACGCATTCATCTTAGTTGGAAGTGATTTACAGGTATACTACTGATACAGATATACTACTGATCCCATAGTTGTATATATGATGCCCAAATTTTTCAGGTGTTCTCACAAGTGAGAGGCTGTAAAAAAACCCATAGTTGATTTCTATACCAGGATTTATTTCAGAACCACCTGGACTAGAGTTTTTTCCCCTCCCTGATTGTCTCACACTCTCACTCACGTTGTCCCATTCGTCTCTTTTTCCCCAACACAACCTTCAGTAGATCACAATTCCCCTGCACAGAGGTTGCTGCTGGCCCGGGATGGTTGGGCAGAAAGTTGTACTGGTTCATGAGCTGCTTGTACTTATCCATCTTGGGCATTGGCCAAAGACCTGGGGTGACCATAACACTCATTGCCACCCAGCTGGCTGATCTCCTGGGTCTTCTCACACTTCCAGGAGCTTTCCTCCAGCCGGCATCTTCACCACCTTCTCTCCAGGCTTCCTTCTTCTTGTCCTCCTTTTCCTTCCACAACCTCAAGGTGCCAGAGTTCCCACTCTTGGCAGCTAGTGACCAGAAGCCTAATTTGTGGTTCTGTCTGATATCTCTAAAAATTGGAAGAATTGGGGCATGTCACTTTTATAGCAGCTGGTATAAGAAATTTACAATCAGACTGTACTTGTTGCAGGTGGCAAAGAGCAAACTTCTCCTTGCCAGGTCAAAAATTCAACTTCTGACATTCAACTCTCCTCCACACATACACCCAATTATCTGTCACTTGTCGTTGTTCTCAGTTGAAGCTGGAAAGGTGTTTTTTTTTGCCTACGACAGTTGCTGGTTCCCCAAATAGACCCTCAGTTGTAGCTCCTGCATCCTGACCCCATCCCATACTCTTTGCTGCGTCCCTGCCCTTCCCTGGAGCTGGGTGGTGGGGGGTCAGCAGAGGGGATGAGACCTCCTGAAGTTCCTCTGAGCTTCAGCCTAAAGGTGTAACAGGGTTTTAAAAGACAGTATGAGATCAGACTTTTAATAACTGCATATGAAAGATTAAGAAAAATTTTGACCTCATTAATGGGCTAAGCAGAAATTAATCCCCTTCAGTAACCTCATTGATAACACCTTTTGTAACTCTCTTATCTTGAAGCTCTGAGGCACTTCAGTGAAGAAACACAAGCATTGACAAACCTCTGGCCTAGAAAGTACAACTAAGATAGCTCACAGTATTAGCAAACTATCATTTCAATGTTTTTCTTCTTCTTTCCTTGATGAAGCAAGGAACCTTTGACGTATTTTGTAAGAGTAATCAAAACAACAAAACCTCATTATTTTCTAGTTTCTTGTAAATACAAAAACTTGCTTTTAAGTAAAATGTTGGCTTTTCCCTTTTCATATTATCTGAGGAAATATGAATATTTATTAAAACACTGGTTGTATGCTAGTATTTTTCATTGAATTAGAGTGAGCAACCTCCATTTATCTCGGATGTGGTCTTTATATGGCACAGACCTCCTTTGTGACTTTTATAACTGCACATGCTTGTGTGTTTGATAATGTGCATTTGTAGTGTGCATTTAGAGATGCTTTGGTGCCTTAGCCAGAGAGCCCAAAGAATTGTCCAGAAGAGCCCACTGACACCCAGTGAGTGTATCAGATCTTTGCCACTATTTTTGGCAGCCAGTACTTCATTAGGAATCTCCAATTTATTCAGAAGCTTGCTTTTTTTCCCCCATTAAACCACTGTACTATCCCACTCCTCCTGAATTCTCAATTTCAAGACAAGATACTCTCACAGGAAGAGCTGGTACAAGTAGGTTGTGTTAAAGAGAATTATTATTCTGGTTGCGTCCCCGGTGACAGCTGAAGTGAATCCAGTCGAATGATTTCAGGCATAAAGCTGGGCTTGGTCACTAAGAAATTGTATATAAAGGGTAGTAACTGCTGCTTCTGAATGTTTGTATCTATCTCAGCACCCGAGGATGATGTGTTTGAATAAATGAGCATGAAAACTGAGTAAAAATTTATTGATTTTAACAGTGAGCCAGAATTTTTCCAAATGATGCTTAAGTTGGTGTTCACTGACTGAAGACTGATGCTGAACTTCCATTGTCTCCTGCCTTTATTTCTATGACTGAAAATTTAAATATTTTTCCATGTGAGTTCTATTCCATAAATTAATCATGAAATCAGTATAGTACAGAAATGTGTTTCTGATGTTTCTTTCTCTTCATTAATGCTAGATATAAAAGAGATTCTATATTTTCAGAGTTTTCATCATAGCTTGCCATTAACAAAGGCAGTTGGAGTTAAATGAATTTGCTCCCGAGTGATTTCCATGAGCATCATGACTGTTTGCATCTGTTTATGTGGGACAATAAAAACCTACCATTACGAGGCAAATTTCTGAATACAAAATAAAACCTTTTTTTTTTTTAAAATCCCCAGGTTTGCTGATCACAATTTAGTTCTTCCTCATGGCCACGATTTGTGGAGGTCCTTAGTGAACACAAATATTTATAAATTCTTTGGAAGGTTTATTTTTTGAGTGAGAAGGGGGTTTGTTTTGGTTTGCTTTCCTGGAGATTTCATTGCACGATATCCCATGTGTCAGACAGGCAGGAGGAGGGAAACAAGGATATCCAGGGAAATTTGTGTTGGCAGGATCTGGGATTATTACCTGATATTCTCTGAAGTGTCTTTTAAAGCTCTATTTCCATAAAAAAACCCTTATTGTAGAAGGATAATGATGCCAAATATATATATACACACACATAAACATATATATACACACACACACAGAGTTGATTCTGTGAATGAAGCTGAAGCACCCAGCATCAAGTAGCAAAATATTCTGGTTTCATTGAACTCTTTTTCTGTGTGTCTTGGTATTTAGAGAGAAATTAATCCCATTGTTGCACTGAAGTTTCTTTTCAACTTGAAAAACCTTCTAGAAGAAGACAGCTTTAAGTCACAAGGGTGCAATCTGGGGGTCTTTCCCATAGCTACGACTCTCAATTAATGGAAGGGGCATTTTGGGATTCACCAGGCATCCTATGGGTATGAAAAGATTCAATTAAAATTGGGTGTTTTAAATCCAATCTGTATCCTGTGAGGTTAGGTAGAAAGGAATGAAGCAGTAAATGAAGGAGATTGACCCCAACTGGATGGCTTTTGGAGCAAAAAAAAGGTTTAAAAATCCTCAGATTAATATAGTACAAACTTTTACAGTGTTCCTACAGCTGAGGAAATATGTGGAGGTTTTTCTCTGGCTGTTCAGGAGCAGTTTTCTTAATTCCTGCTGTGTATTTGCTATAGAGAAGGTAGTTTTGAGGATTATTATATTTTACAGAGTGAAGCCTGGAGCCTTCAACCTCAAGAAATGTACATGTGAAAAATTTCTTCCAGCGTGTATTCCTCCTGCTGGAGAACTTCTTTTAATACCCTGAGGTACAAATCAGCCTGTACAAATCCAGAGTTTACCTACTTTTGTGGGTTTGACAGATTTCTAAACCTCCCAGGATGTAGATTCCCCAGTTGAGTGTATTTCCAACTTGCAAAAACCCAGCCCACGCTCTTCCTTCCCTTTGAAGGATTCTGTTTCTTCCTCTTCTATTAAAACAATAGAAGATGAGGCTTTCTCCTCGTTCAGTGTTTTTCAACGCATTTTTGCATTATTCTGCCAGCACATTTCCCAGTAAAAATGAGAGTACAGCTGGAAAAGAATTCTCCTTTGTATTGAAGCTTTTTTTTTCGAGGTTGCAGCTGTAGAGAGAGCTTAATAAAGCAGCTCTTCCATTGGACCATTTCCTTGGATGGGCAAGTGAAATTTTCTGCACTCTGACCTTCTGAAAATTCCTCTGGGAATGACTGTAGGTTCCAGATCTTGCCTGGCATTTAATGTGTATTTTTTGCAAACTAAAGTTTCAGTTGTGGCATCCTGGGTCGTTCAGGAGACATTAGAGGCCACACTACCTTTGATATCCTCTATTAGAATATGCCTAATTGGGAAAATAAGGCAATGATGATTTTTTAAATTATTTTTATAGGTTTTTTATACCAGCTCTGCATGCTTAAAAGAGCATTTTAGGGAAAAGTTTCAGTTCTTATTGATAGACAAGATATTGATAAAATTTGGAGATTAAAATAAACTAAATTTACTAATAAGAGCAGGAAACAACCTGTCTTTTATGTGTTTGGGGTTTTTTGTTTGGTGTGGGTTTTTTTGTGTGTTTTGGTTTGGTTTTTTATCTTTTATCCATTACCTCACTGAATACAATAGTATTAATGACTACAGAAATTAGCGGTATCCTGTTTGGAAGTGAAGATGGATGCTTTCTTGATTTTTGTTTTATTGTAGCAATGACTCACAAGTAAAGTATAACAGAGGAATAGAACAAAAGAATTAGAAAAATTAGAAAATCAGGGAAGGTGTATTGCTCTTATGTTTTTAACTGTGCTGTAGAATCAGTTATTTAACTGCTCTGGCTGCGTGTCTATAAGCATTCATGAAAATATAAAATTATGAATATATTTTCCTGAATTTCAATGAATGTGTTTTGATTTAGGGTAGTTACCCCAAATATTGTGTTTTATTTTCATTTGTGAGATCTTGGACACAAATTTTTTTCACACCAGTAATGTCCTCAATTAGTGGATGTAGAAATGCTGGCAACTGAAAATATTTGCATGCACATAGAAATGTTTTAAACCTGAAAACTTGTTTTGTGACTCATTTAGCAAATAGCTAGTGATGAAATGATGTCGTATGAAGTGGGAGAACCAGCTATAGGTTGTCTCTGCAACTTTACTTTTATCTTCCTGATGTGTTTTTCGTGCTACACAGGAGTTTCATATTTCAATTTGTTACTCCTTAGTAAGTCAGATATGGCTAAATTTCAGAGAGCTCATGAAATTTTTTCACTTCTGAGGTTTTTCAGCACTAAAAGGTAGGAAAGAGGTTGTAACCAGGGCTTTTTAAGTAATATTCATATTGAGGAATTATAATAAAAATATTAAATATAATTGAAATCATTTATATTACATTATTTATAGTATGGTGATAGATCTGTATCCAGATCCAGACTCTTAACCAAATATGTACTTCATGGTACTTGGGGAAAAATGTAATTATTGGGTCTTTGTTTCTCTTGACTTTTTTTTTTTTCCCTTGAAGATTTGTTTTCCACAAGTATTCCTTGTTTATTATTAAGCTTTTCCCCCTTTGGAGACTCTTCATCTTTTCTTTTACCTTCTTGGATTGGAAATAAGAAGAGAGGCTGCCCCATTGTTGGCTGTTAAATGAGAATGATGGCTGTTAGATGAGGATGTACTGCAAAGTTAATCCAAATCAATGCCTTTTTAAAGGGAAGTAACAGAATAGCTGTTGGCAAGAGGTTTCATGATTAAAATACCAGAAAGTTGATATGAGTGTGCTGGGTATGACTGGTTCCCCTGTGATGGTAGGAAATGGCCTAGATGGCTCTTGGAGGCCTTTTCTTTCTCATTTTATATCATATGAGAGAAACTAAAATCTCCAGATGTGAAATATTCTGTACTCAGTATAGATGTCCCAGACAGCTCTGCTGCTCCATTCTGGGTCAAAACAAACAAATAAAAGAATAAAGAGGGAGAGGGGGGAAATTCAGCATGCATTACTCCTTCTAGACTTGCCTTGTGACGTCTAGTAGACCATTACAACTGGTGTCATCAGTAAACCGGCACTGGAAATTGCCCATATACCGGGCTAGCTTGGTAGGTCACTATGTTTCTTTTAATTGCAGGAAAAGATGGGTAAAAAGTAGCCCAAAATCTGCTCTTGACAGTTTGTGAAGTGCCAGGAGCCTCTTTGGTTTTATAGCGCTATGACTGGGAAAGAAGAGAGAAAACAAAACGATCTCTGCAGCTGCGTAGACCGTGTTATGACCAATAGAGCTGTTTTGAGCAGTAAGATGTTAAATCCTTAGGAAAAGCAGAAAATTAGGGAAAAAAATATCTTCAAATCTACACTCAAATGAAATCAGCTTTACGAGGCAGGGGCAAGGGTGCTACAACCAGAAATCTATACGAGTTGAAATCTGAGCTAATTGCTCAATTGTAAACCCTGAAATATCTTTAGGCCATTATCTTTACAATCGACATCTGCCCTACTGATCTCTCATGGTTACTGAGAAATTTAGTGTTCTGCAGTGGAGGACACGTGTAATTAATTGCCCCAAAGCAAACAGTGTGTCAACCAGACCAGAGGAAGCCTTTACTTAAGATCAATAAACCCTCTGCTGTTTCCTTGCTAAACTTACCAAGAATATCATTAAATCTCTCTCAACCCCTGTGCTGTTTTTTAAGAGCACCATATATTTGAGGTCAAAGCAGGAAAATCTGTCAAGCACCCCAGTTTTCCCCAAGAACTTTCTCCTTGGCTGGGGAGTCAGTCCCACTTCGAGCTTCACCTCAGGGCTTTGACACTTGACATGCTAATAAGGCAAATAAAATCAGTCAATAATCAATAAGACAAATGAATCTTATGAAAAATAGCATTTCTAATAAATTCCTTTATTTGTAGGAGGGAGTGAAGAGCATACCACCCTAAAATTAAGGAGATAGACACATACTACACTCAAGTGAACTCTGCAATGATCTGACGTTGCACTCATGGAGCACACACATTTTGTGGAAGAAATCAGCAGAAATCTTGTAATCTCGGACTCAAACCAATACACAGAGATTATAATAAGAGAAAAGAGAAAATTTGGTGGAATTTTGCTAAAGCTTTAGTGTCAGATCATTGGCTGGAGACAATGTAATGCTCCGCTAAGGGAGCTCATCATTTAATCTTGAGTATGTCAAATGCTGTCATCAAGGGAAAACCCAACCCTTAGGAGATTTCCATATTCAGCTAAGGAAAAGCAAAAATTGTTACTATCTTTAGAAGAAAGCTACTGTTTTATTTAATACTGTCCTTTATAAACAGAAAAATGTAATACTTATCCTTTTGATGTCTCCAGAACAAAATTTATGACTTTCTCACATTTTTGGATGCCAAATAGGTCCCAGAATATCACATTTTTTGCAGTCTTCCAAGGGAGCTGCATTTCTGAAAGATGCTGACAGAGAAGACTCTGTCTTTAAACGAGTGCCAAGCCAGAAGAAATGTCGTAGATGAGATGAGGACATGATTCCCCCAGAAGCAGAGGATCCTGTTGGCATGGCTCTGTCACACTTGCTTTATAAATTTGTCTTTTCACTCCCTAAAAGGTGCTCAGTCAATTGTTGCTTAGAGATACCTGGTTTTGTTATAACCATTCTTAGATTTTATTTTAGGTCTTTTGTTTTTTTCTTTTGTAATATATGGAAAAATTATTTTACTCATCATTTTGTGCTGAGATACACATTCCCTTTCTGAATGAACATCCGAATTATGTTCTTACATATAATTTTTAGGTACTAAAAATGAATATGTATATCGATGAAGCATCCAGCCTTGAAAAATAAGCCTCCCAAACACACACTGTGCATGGCTTTGGAGTCAGCCTATGGTGATAACCAGAGCTTTTGAGAACTATGAATTACCTTATTGACTCAAAATATATTTCCCCATTAAACGTTCAAGTTGTCTCTGACAACCAAAACTCTACTTCAGAAATAACATTCGCGTGAAAGTTGTTGGGCCACTGTTTTTCTTTGCAGAAATAGTTTTTGACTTTTAGCCCATAAAATTCTTCAGTCTTCTGAAGACCTTTATCAGTGCTCTATCAGGAAATGACCATGTGTAAGAATTCACTTTGTCCAAGTGCTTTATTTAAAGCTGATAATTTAAGATTAGGCAGTTCTTTGTGTGCTGATAGGCAGATAAAACAAAAAAAAACAAAAACAAACAAACAAAAAAGTGTTTAACTTCTCTTACATCATCTGTAACAGCTCCTTGAGAGGATGAAATTCAGGTACATGAATTTATTTACAAAGATTTTGTGATGGGCTATTTGTGTGTTATATTTTGTCATAAGTAAATTACTCCCAAACAAGAGGGTATTTTTTAAACATTTGAAGCATGGAAATATGATTGCAGATTACTGCTTCTGAATTTCATCTCTATTTCTTTCTGATATTGAATTTCACTTTTTTATTTTCTTCTTCCTCAGGCTTTTTCGTCTTATTGGGCTCCTTATTAAAAGTAAGGAACAGCAAATTTATGTAGGGACATGAGTAAATGAGAGTATATATGAGAATGACTAGTAAATTCTCCTAAGGTCTCAGGATATTTTTATTCAGTTTTCAAATACTTGTTATTTATGGATCATCTAGAGCTTCTGAAAGGCTAACATACATCAAAATTGGTATTAGCACTTTTCTGCTGCTGATTCCCCTAATACTTTCATGCTTAAAGACTGATTTTTGAGAATTTCACAACTTAAAATATGTGATTATTTAGTGAAATTTTCTGAATAAGATTTTCAAAGCTACCTTCCAGTTTATCTCATACTAATCCCCAGTAATGTGCTGCCCAGATGGGGTAAATCTATCAGAATAGATGAGGAAGCCTCTATGTCTCATTACCAGAACACAGCAGATAATTTAAATACTCAAAACTCCTTTGCCTACATATTTTTTGTATTTTTAACTTCCCTACAAACTACATTTTCTTTTTTTGAGGGGGATTTTTACCAGATTTTTGCCATCGATTTGTTACAAAGTATGTTGACCAATTTTTCCTCCCCAAGGAGAATAACGGACACGTGACTCAGTTCTGACTGAATCATTATGGGATGTACCAATGAAAACGAGCTATTTCTCACTGGTTAGAAGTAGTTGGAAAGAAGGACCTAAAATCTCTTTCTTTGCAAAATTTTTTTCAAATGTATGGTTTATGAATGTTGGGGGTTCATTCCACTTTGGCTGGGTTCTACTTAATTCTTTGTCTTCTAAAGAGAAATTATTGACAGCAGTTTTAACCTGTGCTTCACTGGGAACAAAGGCCTTGGCAAGAGGCCACGGGAACAGATTTTCTGGGTGACACACGTATTCTCTGCTGCTACTGCCAATGCCTGGCGCTTCAGAGAGCTTCCTTTTCAAGAGCAGGTGTTCATTTATTCCACATCATTCTGCAACCTTGGCAGATGAGATAAAATTCAGAACTGGTGAAAAAAGAGCTCGCTGATCTGGCTCTATAGAAAAAATAAAATCCCAATGCTTAGAGTTTGGAGTAGAAAATGCAGAAAGAGGAAGAAGGGTGGGAAGTCACCATGTGGGGAAAGATGGGGAGCTATACCTGAACACATCTCCTCATGAACCTGTCTGGATCCTGCCTTTTCCAAAGGAATATGATAATTTTTTGCCTACACAATAATTTATTCTTTAAGTAATTTCTGTACTGATTGGGTTTGTCTGGAAAGGAATCTTAAAGTATTTTAAAAGTCACTTTGCAGCCATTCTTCCATCCTTAGTGACACTGAACAAGTAGTTGCCATCTGATTGCTGTTGTTTTATTCTTTGTTAACATAAATCTTATTACATCTTCTTTCCTTTTACTTTGAATATTTTGACTTTACACGTAACTAAAGCAATGTTGATAATGTAAACCATCAAAAATTGCCATTAGTGCAAAGCATAAGTTACCTGCATAAGATCTGATAGCAAAACTGCATTTGAGAAGGGAATTTGTACTAAAAAACCCCGTACCAACAGGGAGAAATTCTCAGCCTGTGCAATTCCATGGATATTGTACACTTGAGGGAGGTGAATATTTGATGAGTCTCATACTGTAGTGAACTATTATCCATTTAATTTGATTGCCGCCATCTCTGTTCCATTGCTTACCAAATAGTAGATTTATTTTATCTTTAAAGGATTCCTTCACCTTTGCTTAGACCATTTCAAATTAATCCAACTGCAGCAAACATTTTTGTCTTATCCAGTTCTTTATCTATCCCTTGGCCAGCGTAAATGTTTATAACCTATTTATCGGGCTTCGCCAGAAAAATGAACAATTGTAGATTATTAAGCCTGCTGAGAGAGAAAATAAGCTTGCTATAAAAGCTGCGCTGTTCTTGTATAAAACCAAATTCAATTCTAGCCACCTCGCTGACCCGCCTGCTCTGTGGGCTGAAGACTTTGTGATGATTCAGAATTTTCTTGTCACAACGATACAAGAACTCGCTGGATGTGGCCAGGGGACCTATTGGAGATTGATGGTGCTTTTAAAGGGAGGAAGAAAGAAGTTAAAATATGACTGTAGCTCTTGGAGACATCTCTCATCTTGCTTCACGCTTAAAAATATCTGTAGGTGTTCTCATCAGTGTGCACTGGAAATAATGGAACCCAACAACCAAGTGTGTCCTTCAGGTGGGTTATGGAGCTGGTGTTGGTATGTGACAATGCTGACCATACCTGAATTTACTGCATGATTTATATCTACTGTATTTTTGTATGATTTAGAATGCCAGGAATTCCTGTAATACAGTAATTTCCAATTGAGAACTTGAGCAGCAAGTGCTTTATTGGTCTTAGTGCCTGGGACATGTTGAATGGTCACTTTTTTAGGAGATCTGAGCAAGGAACAGACTTTCTACTCCCCAGGATTTGGGACTCCAGCATTTTTTTATCAACATAAAAGTCAAGTTCACAAAAACATGAAGATTTAGCTATAGTTTGTGAGAAATAAACTTGCTATCTTTATTCTACTGCATGGACAAATAATCCTGCTTTTAGTTATAAAGTTTTTTCATAGCATAAATCATGAAGACACATCTGTGTGTTTGCATTTTAATAGGAAAAATCATGGTGACCTGTCTCACTTGTGTTTCTCTTTTAGGACCTTTCTTAAGGTAATTTATCTGCCAGTGTGTTCTTACAGTTATTATAAAGTACTAGAAATGCAGAATAAAGCTGAGTGCTACTGGAGACTTAAAAACTAATCTAGATTACGCGGTCCTGGAGACTTTCAGTACTGTACATCCCTTTCTTACCTAGAGTTGTCACACAAGTGCCTACGGCTAAAACACAGCACAGTGAAAGACAAAAGTATAGATTTGGAAATGCAAACTGCAGAACAGAAATAGGTTCTAACATTTTAACTGATTTTGACAAGCGGTAAATTCACATTTTGTGGCCAATGTTGCTGCAAGTTTGTTTTTCATTTACTGAGACGATGATGTCGTGTGGGTTTTGCTAGAAGATTCTTAAAACAACTTCTTTTTTTTCCTACACCAGAGAGATCACAGCACGTTATGCTCTTCTTAATTTGGATATATTTCTTAATATTTGGTACATCTTAAATATAACATTTATTTTGAAACGTTTGATATTTAAATATCAATAATAATGATTCTCCAATTTCAACACTGTTCACTGTTCACTCCCTAATTGTGAGTTAGGACAAGTTAGCTTTGTGTTTGTTCCTCTTGGTTGTCGTTTTACTGACCTTATTTTTATGTAACTTCTGCATTCGTATGTGTCTTGTCTTTGTGACAAGAGTTCACTGGTGACTGCAGAAATAGTGATCTTCTCAGGAGGACCTGGAATGTGCTGTCGATGACCTGTAGAGTACCCAGTCTCTGCTGGATAGCACTCAGCTGAAGGTTTTCTTTATCCCTCAAAAAAGACATTCTTAGAGGCCTCCAGAACATAAACAAGAAATAATATCTACTAGGGCTTTTTTTGTGTGACCAGGAGAATAAAACTTCTCTATATGTTTCTAATGAGGAATTATAATCTCGCTCTTCTTTTTTGCAAAAAAAAAGGTATATGAGTAAAATTTTGTCTGGGAAAAGTTAACTGGAATATATTTGGTGGTTTTGAGGCCCATCTGGCACTGGCCACTAGTGGGATGGCCATGAGAAGCCTTTCAGGCTGGGAATCCATTTGTGTGATGATGTACCTTAACGCCACAAATCAATCTGGTACCGGACTCCCAGGCAACGCACTGGCTGTTTACTCCCAAAAAAATTGCCTTTGGAGCAGAACGTGAACAAACATTTTGGTGATAGTTGACTGCAGGTGTGTGGGGGCCGGCATCAGCTAGAAAATGAGCTGTCGTCTTTTTTTAGTGTCATTTCAAAACCCATTGAGCCAGCAGGCTTCTTCAGAAGCTGGTGGTAGGAGTCGTTAAGGCTGTAGTGAGGTTTAAAATAAATAAATAAATAAAACCCAACAAAAATCCCACAAAAAACCCCATCCATCAGCAGAGCTGCAAATTGGTGCATGCTGAAATACCATCTGCTCTCCAAAGGAGTGGGTTTTTACTAGAATGCAGTACCTTTTGGCTGCAGATGCACCCTGCCGTGTGTTTTCCAGTTTTCCTTCGTCGCGCTTACCCTACTGCATTAAACTCTTCCTGAAATCTTGAACTTATTTATTAAATGTTAGCCGAGTGGATCTGAAATGCATCCTCGCTTTCTGAAGGTTTAGAAGGATTCCTAGCTCCCGTACCCTCATCATCTGAAGCATTATATTGACCTTTTCATGTCTTTTTAGAGTGAATTTCCTCAGAAGCTGCTATTCCAGAAAACAGAAGGAAGTCTTTTAAGGTCACTGAGATGAGCTCACGTAAACGTGATTGTGCTTTGTGGAAGTGAGCAGTTTTCTGTTGTTAGAGGAGACAGATTCAGGAACTTTTTTTCACCTGCCTTACTTTACTGGGACTTGTTGGCAAAAGGCATTGCCAACCTCCCTGCTTTTGCGCTTTCCTGACCTGCGGAAAGGCTTATTTGGTTTGAAGGTCTGATGAAAATCCTGCTGGGCTTGCCCTGTTGGGCTGGATCTCTCTTGGCAGCATTTCAGCCACATGAAATTTAAATTTTTGGCGAATGCAAAGCAGAGTAACCTGTCTGTTAATTCAGAACTAAATGTTTAGAAAAAGTGAAAGTCTTCTATGCTGACAGTGTATACATTTTTCTTCATGTTTTGTTTGGCAATTTATGTCAACTGGAATTTTTTTTCTTTGCTTGTCCTCCAAGAAGAACTTCCTTTTAATGGGAAATTCGTTCTCGTAAAGCTATACTCATAACATGCCAATTGCTTTTTATTATATATGTGTCATTCTTCTGTGGCTCAAAGTCCAAATACAGGCCAAATTCCAAAAAAAACAGCCATTTGAGAGTCTGCTGATTCTAATAAAGGGTGTCTGGAGGCCACTTGGTGTGAATGGAGATAACATTGGGCCACTTTCCTTCAGCATCTCACTGAACTGCAGGATTGTAATTCTCTGATTTCAGGAATGGAGTTCTTTCTCCTTTTGCACACACCATCCTTCCTCTGAGTCTCTTTTTACAAACATGTATCAACAAATTTATTTTTATATTCTGAATTCACAGCCTTTGAAGCATTTGATTCCTTCCAATCCAGACAACTCTATGATTCTGTAAGTGTCCATTTCATCTCCAGTGCCTTGGGTCTTGTATCACCTGGTTTCGTGGTTTGCTTAAGGACTCCTCCAGTTTCTGCTTTGGGTACCAAAATCCTCTTTGAAGGTCTATGTAAATAGTGTGAGATTTTGACCTCACTCAGTCTCTGCAATAGTCTGTAAAGCCGAGTTCACTGGTGGTGGCCTGAATTTTCAGATTTCCAAGACTGATGAGTAAATTTTGGCAGCGTTTCCCATGCAGAAAGCAAGTAAAAAAAGAAAAATTGTCATTTTTTTTAAAGTATCTATCTTTGGCAATGTAAACCTTCTCTTGGTGTGTGTAATGTTGAAATAAGGATAAGCAAAGGCATATGAGAAATTCTGTGACTTTAAAAGAAAGGTGTTGCCTCTAGCTTCTGTGTGCTCAGTATGGAAGATAGCCAGTAGCTTGCGGTCTTTTGGGTGTTATGTGTAAGTTAATCTTGTAGCATTGCTGATACTCTAAATATTTACCCTTTAATATAGTCAGTAAATGTCAGGCTGCCTCCCTGACCACGCATCCTGCAGCCACACGGAGATTTTCCCACCAGGAGTTGTCTGGCTGGTCAAAAACCAAGTCCTCTCCAGTGTTGGAAACGGTGCAAGGGAATAATTTACTGCAAATTGATTTTTATTTTTTTCCCCATCATCTCTGTGGATGAATTATGAAATCCCTGGAGGCAGCTGAAGTCTTGTTCCCTGTGCTGGTGGCTGTAACCGAGCCTGATTCCAATTAATCCCTGATTTAAATTGGCAAAAGCCCTTTCTGAGATTGCAAGTGAGGTACCAACACGGTCCCTGCATTAAAAAGGAATTGGATATCAGATTCTGTTTCTTGTGAGAATGCCGTGGAGTGACTAACAGTGATCTGAGCATAATTTGGAAAATTTCCCCGGATATTTATCTGCAGCCCATGGAATTAGAGTCAATTACAGTTGTTACAATAGTAGTTAGAGCCCTTTTCACAGTGCTCCCTGCTGATGTTTGCCTGCAGCACACGTGGCCCAGGAATCTTCACGCAGGGAAGAGATTGTTGGTTTTGGAGAGAACTTTCCTGGATTCTTCTGCACTCAGGAACTGTTACATTTGGTTTGGTTTAGGCTTTTACTGGAAAACCTAAGGGATATGGCTTCAGTAAACTTGGGAAACAGCATTACAAATACACAACAAAACAGTGTGGCAATGTTACCAGCAAGGTATGGATAATTCGAATATTTTTATCATAACATTTTATGGATCAGTTGTCTGTAGTTTGCTCAGGTTTTGTATGTTTTAGCAAACAGAGGCATTTGTAACTTTCCACATAGGAAAATAATACAGGATAATATCCTGTTCATAAAATGGAAATTCTCAAACCAACACTGTTTCACAAAATTAAGTAGAAAATTTGTGTCCTGGTTTCTGTTGTCTTCTATGCATCTGGTTGCAAATCCTCAGCAAAATGTGAATTAACTGGCTTTTTTCTCTTACGCATAGTTTACCAGTTGTTCTTCAGCTTGGGATGCTTTCCGTGTTGTTGACATCTAATCAGAATAGCTAGAGTTCAGCTAAAATCCAATATTTTAGTCTATTTCATGTCATTTTTCAGAGAAAGCCAGTACTGGTTAATTATATAAGGAACCAAAGTCTGTCCTTGTCTTTTCTTCTCAATGGGTTAAAATACAAGGGGCATGAGTTGGGCAGTAGGTACACAACTTTTCTGTCCTGGAAGAGCTGAAATTTTGAAATCTCAGTCTCTTTTATAGATTGTTAACTCAGAGAAATCATTTGATTTTATCAGAAACTTCTCTCTGTGTATTTTATTCCAATTTTGGTCCGATTTAAATCTCCTTTAATATAAAAATAATTTACAAAGAGAAATAGCTTAAATTCAGATGTCCATTTGAAAATGCTAAAACATTTTACGAAAACAACAAAAAATCTTTAAAAAAATCTGTGCAATTTCTCTTCCAACAGATTGGTTTTAATGAACAACACTTTTTGCATGCTTGGGGTGTGGAGGGGTGAAAGCATTGGTCAAAATACTTGTTAAGATGGTTAAAATTCCTTCTTGCCAAACTGTAGAGTTCTGTGCAGCCCCTCTGCTACCTCAAAAAGATCTCCAGTGGCAGTCAAAATACATGGATTTTCTACTTCCAGTTTGTATGGTTGATTTGAGGCCACAAGATTTCTCCAGCTGCTTTTTAAATAAAAAAAACAAACCAAACAACAAAAAAAAACCCCCAAAACAACAACAAAAAAATCCCAACAGAATTTAACCTAAATTAAGTAATATAAATACTTATCCATAAGTATGGTATGGATATTTACAGATACATATCTTTCATGTTAACTACTTTTTTTTCTTCAAATGTGTCTGTCTTTGTTTTGATTTGTTCAGGGTTTTTTTTGTCTCAAACCTTTCTGCCCGTTGATCTTTTCGCCTTTGTGGGTTTTTTTATTTCCCAGGAGTAAAATGTCTCACTCTTAGCACAGTGTTACAATAAAGAGAGTGTACAGGAGCTCAATAAGACTTCCCGAGACCGTGACCTTTTGTAAACACTAAAAGGCTTACTTCTGGAGGTAACTCTGCTAACCTAATTAAATTAGTGCACAGAGGCTG
>JAOXNH010000031.1:79705405-79718200 GCA_028566575.1 Bartramia longicauda
GGTCTGTAATTTCCGGGATCCTCCTTCCGGCCCTTCTTGTAGATGGGCGTCACATTGGCCACCCTCCAGTCATCTGGTACCTCTCCTGTTGGCCAGGATTGTTGATAGACAATGGAGAGAGGCTTGGTGAGCTCTCCCACCAGCTCCCTGAGTGGGTGAGTCCCTCCTCCTTGGGTGAATCCCATCCGGCTCCATGGACTTCTGCGTGTCCAGGTGCATAAGCAAATCATTAACTACTTCCGCCTGGGCTATGGGGGGGTTGTTCTGCTCTCCATCCTTATCTTCCAGCCCAGGAGGCTGTACACCCTGGTGGTAGCTGGTCCGACTATTGAAGACACAGGCTTTTAAAAGAGAATCCTAAAGTCAAGATGAAGCAAGTTAAGAGAAAGAGACTCTACTTTAGGATAAAGCAGAAGACAAAAAGAAACTGGAGTGAGGAAACAGCAGTCATAGAAAATACTGCATAACAGAGTCTGCCAGAGATTGACAGATACCTAATAGATTTATTAAATAACCTTGAGTTTTTAAAAACCTGACAAAACCACTGCGGTGCTGGTGTTCTGACTCAGGAATTCTGCTTTGCTTCCCACATGATCAATAAATATAGATTTGCTTTAGATATGATCTGCCTACCTGCATCTTAACAGCTGAAGAACAGCTTCCCCTGTTTTTATTCAAAAGAAGCACATTTAATTATAATAATCTGAAATTATGTGAACTCTAGTATATATACTCACAATTTGAACTATAAGAACTCAAAATACATCTGAGATCAAATCTTGATCTGTAAATGTACAGATTTTCAGGTTTCTTTAATCTCAGCGTTGATGAGAGTGAGCAGCTGCCTCAGCGAGATGGTGTGCGTGGGTGGGTGGGTGATGATGGGAGCATCTGCATGAAATTCTTTCACGTGCCCATTTGCCTTTCAGTTCTGAGGAAGGGGTAGTAAGTTTTTGCTACATGGGGTTTCTTCCACAATGTTGGATGGAGATTTGGATCGCCTACACTGCTGCCTTTCGTAATGTATGTCAGGCAAAGATTTCTTTCTTGAGGGAACATTCACAGTAGTTTTGCAGTATTCCCAAATCTCACAAATAGTCAAGATCTGCTGACTTAGTATTTTTTATGATCAAATCAATGGGAGCATCAAAAATGAGAAATGGGAAAATGGGAAAAACAAATAGCACAGCTATATGCTTGAAAGTATCATAAAATGTAATTTTGTGCAGTTGGTCAGAAACATGTATGTATGGCTTTAGATTTGGTTGTATTAAATCCATCTCGCAACAAAGGGCAGAGGCATTCATACAGGCATGTGAGAGTAGTTCATGCTGAAAAGTAACTCAGAAAACTTGGGGATGTAGTTGTGAGACTGAATCCCAGTTCTCATTAATTGGACACAAGCAGGAGATCCTTAGACGAAAGTTGGGAGGTTACTTCTTTTTTTTGCCTGTGTTGTGACTGCTAGATTGGTGTTTGTAGGTGTGCTATATTGTGTTTCACAGTTCAGGACTTAAAAATCTGGATGACAATGGAGAAACTCAAGGAGAAGATAGTTGTAGCACCTCTATTCTGGCAGCTCTGAGATCAAAATCAGCTGGTTTTGTTATTGAAGAAAGGTTAATTCAGGGAAGTAGTGAAAACTGGCATGTACACGAGGCTGGGCTTAGTTACCACAGTAGTCCCATCTAGTTACACTGTCGGTGAAAGTTAACAAGACTCTGGTTAGAGGCGTGACAGCAAAATTGTGTAGAAAAATGTGAGCTATATTTTATCAGTATGTAATTTCTTTTCTTTTACAGAACTTAAAGTGAGGAACCTCTAGTCTGCTTGTAGTAGGGGGGGAAGAGTTGAGTTGATGATTAGCAGAAGTGTGGTCTGCAGTCACACAGCATATAAATGGAGTTTGGAATTACGGACTCAGGACTAAAATTTGCCTCTATAGAGTGGGTTTCACCTTTTCCATATTTTCCCCTTAGTTTTCCTGCTCCCTGCCTGACAAATGCGATGAATAAGGTACTTAATTAAAAAGAGGTTTAGAGCAGAACAGTAGACAGAGTAAAGAAGAAAGATCTTTTTGAGAAGTTTGTTGATTTTGCTTACACATGTCCCTTATAACACCATTTACCTAACTGATTCCAGTGTGTCACTTTTTTAGTAAACACTCATCTGGCATAGCAATAGTTTTTCAGTTTCTTGCAGAAATGAAATAGATCTTTGGACAAAGGTCTTAAGGCAATTTGGCCACACAGTTGATTCTGTTTTCCTCCCAGAGTGAAAATAGCTTAAATTGAGTAGAGTGAACCTCTCACAGTCCAGTCAAGAAAATATGTTGTATACAATACTTCTCAACTGTTTGAAGTGGGTGTAGCTCTGCTGAAGTAAACATTGCTGTGCCAGTTTGAATCAGCTCAGTATCTGACCAAACATATTGCAGAATGACAGGTAAAGTCAGACTCTGCCTTTCCCCAGGTTTAGGTTAGCTTTCCAGCAATGATGCAAGTCAGTTTAGTTCTCTTTCCACCTAGCACTTTTTTGCACCAAAATAGATTAACATGCAAATCTGCACTTTATTAACTGTACTGAATTAACGTGTGTGTCTTTGGCTTGTTGTTACAAGTATTTTCCAACTGTCTAGCTGCATACTATTTTTCAGTCCTTTGACATAAATGAATGGACAGTGCTATGGCTGGACTATTCACTTATAAAGTATACAAAGACTTTATTCCAGTTTTCATGTGTAAGTATCTGCTTGCGTAGATGTTTTTAATTCACATTTATATACTTCAGTTCAAGGGTGAGCTCAGGTCCTGCTAAGGCCAATGCAACTTGACTCTTGACCTTACTGCTTTTGCTCTGGAGGGCAGGAGCTTAATTAGGTGAACAACAGGTACAATTAGAATTGTAATGTTCCTCTTCCTTGTAAGTATGGGTCATACTCTCAATGCCAATACAGAACATACTGCAGTATTGAGTTTCTGTTTGGGCTATTGGATATTAAAACATAATCACGGGCACTGACTCCAGTGCTGTGTAAATGGAACAAAGCGTGGGTACATCTAATCATGTTCCTGACTACTTTCTCATTTGATTAAAGACCCACCTTGGGGCATTGGCACATCTGTAGTAATTGCATTCCATGCAATGTATAATAGAGAGAAAACGAAATTGTCACTTCCTGTAGTTTTAATCTGGATGTCGCAGGTGTGATAAGTTATTTTGTTGTGATATGTGCACACAGACAGTAAGGAAACCTCTTTGCTTGCTGGTCTCAGTTAGAACATACCCAGCAACTTCTTTTTTCCCCCTCTTCAAGCCTTATGTTCTGCACCCATTGCGGTATCGCAACTTAACAGAAAAAAGAGAATAAACTACCACAATGGTTTAAATTGCTTTTCCTTTTTATAGTGTCCAAGCTGCTAAGTGCCTGGGATAACTCAGTCAGGGATTGGAAAGTACTGTAGAGCTACTAATTTACAAAATTTAGGATAATGTCAGGAGCATGGTATTCAATGTAAACGCTTCTCAAACTCACACTAAGTAATAAGGTAGCATTTTTGACAATGAGATGTATCAGAAACAAATTCATATGTGTTAAGAAGTGTGCACAAAAATTGGCAGTAAAAGTATTTTATTTGGAGAGATATATTCACAGAGCAACATATTTTCTATTAGTAAAATGTATGACAGGACCTATGATTCATTTCTTACAATACTCTAATCCTAACAACAAATTAAGATTTATAACCCTGTATAACATAGTTCATAATAATTCAACCTAATAATTTTAGTTTGTGGAGAACTGGATAATGATAGCATATCTGAAGTTGCCAAGACGTCTCTTTTCTTGGCTAAATATCTTCATTCTGACAGAGAAGTTCAGCTAGATGTTACTTTAATACTAGTAAATATACTAGTAGAAAATACTAGTCAAGTATTTTCCAACTTTTTGTTGGCAATACAAAAAAAACCAACCACCACACAAAAAAAACTTTCAAACTTTTGTTTCCTATGTTTGTCTACATCTAAAAGCCTTTTAGAGTATGACTATGTAGTTAGTGTTTGGGTTTTTTCTTGCTAAGAATGTAATTAGAGTAAATTAAGGCACAATGTTACAAAAGTGATATTTATAAATTATATTGGTGCTAAAACTAGTTATAGTCATGTGGCTTCCAGTTTCCAGTACACTCACAAATCTAAGAGGGAGTGATTTCATTGCTTTAACTGCATCAGTGTGCTTAAAGCAACAAAGCGTGTGAATGCAAAGTGGCCCTCGAGCACAGTTTGCAGGTCTGTCATTTACCCAGAACTTCCAATAGTGAAGTCAATGAGAGCTAAACTTTCTGCATACATCTTTTTAGTTAAATAAAAAAAAAAAGAGAAAATGAGTATAAGATACAAAATCATCCACCTTGATGCTAGAATGTTGTGTGCCATTAGTTTTGGCACCTTTAGAACTAACTGCATATGAAGTATATGTCACAACTTCAGAGCTGACATAAGCAAAGTACACATACGAGAATTTGAACACAGCCCCTCAATTTGTTACATTTACCGCTGTTTTGCACAGTAAGATGCATGCATATGTGTGTGCATATATATATATAAAACTATTATAACTGTACAGTGTGCCTATTAGATGTTGTGCTCATGGATGGAGAGGAAGCAAAATTAATTTTTGAGGTTCCGTGGAGTATTTGGTAAGTTTAGGATTTCTTTGTAGCAGCTAATGCCACCACACTAGGGTAGCTCAGCAGGGCAAGTACCTGTCTACACAGGAGGATTTCAGTGCAATGAGGCTTTGTGGAAAATATTATTCTGTTCTCCAGTTGGATTGCATTTGTTTCTTCCTGAGAGGCACTTAGCTCCTGTTCAAAGAGCTAACAGAGTACTGACTCTTCACTTCTGCAGCAGCTTTCATAGCATCTTCCTCTGTCAACCAGAGCCCTACTGCAGAGCAAGCATCTTCTTGAATACGAGGAAGTACTTATATCTGAACTTAAGAACTTAATGTTTGAGTAGATAAGCTATCCTTCTACTTGTTACTTCTGCTCATTATTTGGATGTGTTCCTTAGAGAATGGACTCTTATGTGACCATCATGTTCTGTGTGTCCCTGTGTTCACACAGACCCACACTTACTCTTATGCCTTCTGAGAAGCATAAAACCATGACAGTGAACTCACAGACAATTGTATTCATGATGAAGAAAAAGCAATACTAGGTTTCAGGCATTTTTTTTTTTACCCTAGCAGTCAAAAACTACTTTAGAAAGAATTGTAAAAATTTCAGTTTCTAATGATGCCGGAGTAAATGAGCTTTAGGTCATGATGGTTCGTTTTGTTTGTTTGTTTTAACAAATTGGCATCTTTTGGGGAGTTTTAGTGGTTTGGGATTTTTTTCTCTCTGTTTGTATGACAATTGCTCCTATGCTGACTTTCTTACCTTGTCTTGAGACTTGAGCTGCAGTAGTTACATAGAAATGATGAAAATTGACAGTAGATAAATATATTTGAAAAAAAATTCCTGATTTTAGCATAAATAATTGAATGCCTCTTTTCCTTACAGAACGGTTTACACAGTACAGCCCTAAAAACCTTAGACAAGCATGGAATAAGTAAGTCTTTTTTATTTATTTACTCTTTTGACTCTTCAAGGATATGATTCATGCCAAGCTGAAGTTATCACAGCTACCTTAAAAAGACTCTGTCCTTTTTATTTACAGTACAGATGTGGAATTAGTGAGGTATTATTCTTTACTGCTTCTGCCAGTTTTAAATGTTTTTGAGTTACCAGTTACCTGTAAATAGGGGGAAACTGTATAGCATGGTATTTTCTTCTTGGGGATGTCAGTTTGAGTGTATTGAGCTCATTGAGAGATGCTGTGTTACTCTTTTTTAAAAAAAATATATGTTTTATTAGATCGTTATTTTAATTCTCTAATTATTTTATTACCTTGGAAGAATATAATTACTGATAAGCAGGTGCAATGAACAGTCACTCTGGGACTGTGATTCTGTTTGTACAGCCCACAGTAAGAGAAACATAAAAAGAAAGTTATATTATAATTCATGTACCTTGCTGAACAGTGCCAATGATAACACATTTTCCACTGATGAAGTATAATTTCTACAGTCTATAAATGGGAAATAACTAACCCACACGGCAGGAATCACGATGATTGAGTTTTGAAATGCATTAATGGCCCATTTTTTGCTAAGGAATAACCAATATCATTAAACTCAGAAGTTTTACATGAAACTCTGACTCCTCTCCACCTTTCAGAAAGGCAGAGCTAAAAGCAGTGCAGGAGGATCCCGTCACAATCTGCTGGATACCCTTCAAATAGTTTACTTGGCTCCGGTTCAGTTGCAGCAAAGCACAAATAAACCAGACAAAATCCGTGCACACATTTTGGAAAAAACACCCTTATTTCAGCTTTCAGTCAGAAATTACTTACTGATAGTTATATCTGTAAGTCAAACACGTGCTTCTGTCTGTAAAATAGATCATGAAGCAGGGAAAAAAGAAAGGGTGCTTCCCAGAGGGTGATGAAAACTGAATTTTTGGATATTTTTTTTTTATATTGTCTGCCATTAAGTTATATGAACATTCCCTCATAGCACTGACAACAATTCTTATGAAATTAGAAAATGGGCAGCACGAAGAGCTCAAAAGACTGGACAAATTAGTCATGAGATAGGGAAAATTGATGCACAGATTGATAGTTTGTCAATATAACGTTGAGGTGGGTTTTATGTAGGTGGAAAGACAAGGAGCAATAAAAAGCAGCCTGAAGCAGAATGCAAGAAAAAAAAAGAAGAGCTGGAAAGGCAAGTATAAGATACTATACATTTCCTTACTCTTGATACTGTGCAATAAATTCTATCACATTTGTTGCCACACAGTAAAATGAAGGCTGATGCCTTTCCCCACTCTCATTGTATTTCTGGTTTAGGACAAGAAATTCGTGCTTTGATGCTGGTCTCATTCTGTTAACAGCGTGTATTGCTCCACGGTATCTGATCTAACAGGAAATTCACTTTAGCACCCTCTCGACATCTCCAAAGGCATCTTGTTTACAATGATTGCTCCGTAATATTTCTTTGAAAAGTGTGCATGGCTGGGGCAAACAATATTTGCGTCTGGTCAGTGTCTCTGAGTGAATTTTCTCACGGTGTGACTGCTATGGAGGTGCTTGTAAAAACCATGAAACCACTTCATGCCCAGTCTATTGCCTGACGTATTTCTTCTTCTTATCTCTAAATAGGCTGCATCGCATACAGACACTTTGATTTATGTTATCTGGTATCATACATTTCATTGCTTCAGGTTTTAGACTTTTAAATGAACCTTAGCATCAGATGCATCCTTTGCCGAGCAAGAAAAAAGATCCCTTTTTGACAGCTGAACCTCCATTCTCCTGTCTTCAGTGCAGGCTTCCAACCATATTCCCACCTTAAATAACCTCAGTCAGTATTACCCAAGCACAGAAGCCTTACCCAAAGTATTACACCATATATATATATATGGTGTTATGAATATATACACTGTATTTTTTGGTTTGGTTTGGCTTGTACATCCCAGGAAATTTTTTCTCTTAAAAAGAAGCAAAATCAATGATATAAGAATTTACTTGCAAATATACATACACAAATTATATACACACATGCATTAATTATGGCTTCTCTTTGCAAATCAGTGGCATGGAATTAACATGCAAATTTTCCATCTAGCCACAGAATCACTGCATGTTTTATTAAATTAAGGAGTTCAGTGTCTATAGTCAATGGTGTCTCTGAAGCACTTTTGCTCTTCAGTAAACGTTTCTCGTCAGCCTCAGTGGAAGAGGTTCTTCAGCAGTGGAAATGCTCACATCTGGATGTTGAAAACATGAGCGCTCTCGTCTTGTTGTGCAAGCACTAATGACAGTTTTCCTCTCTGATCTTATACTTTTGGAAAATACCCCATTCCTGTGAATTGCCTGCATTGCTTTGAGACTGCTAAACACACGAATGATTAGAAATACTTTTAAAAAATCATACTTTGGATTTCTGTTTCTCATTTTCCTCCAAGTAATTAACTCCATCATTGTTGAGACTAAACAACTGCCTATGATACACAATGTTGCTTCTATTGCGTTAGGATTTCTTACTTTTTCCACTAGAATTCCATTGGATGAGCTGTCTGTCTCCTGACAGGCAACAGTCCTGCCCAAGGAGCAGACCAAAAAGGGATGGAAAGTGTTTTCACTGAGGATCTGATGTCAAGCGCTTGGCATTACTGGTTGGTGAGTCTCTGGTCTCCAGAGAGTTGGGTCTTACTGAGGTGCCACGTGTTAATGATGGCACTCACTAAAATGTCTTCTGAAATGTCACGTTATTTCACTAAAATGCACGTTTTCACTCTTATTTCATGAATGTCTGTATGATATTTGCCATGTTACCTGCATTTACCCATGGATGTTCTAAATAGTGCTTTCCAAAGCCCTCTCTCCAATTGGAAAAGTAACTCAGTCCCTGTGGGAGAGACTCTACTTACATCAGCCAGAAGGGAGTCTCTTGCAAAGCATAATTCTCTTTATTCTCTTCTGATGATCTGCCTCTTAGTGTCATGTGCATTATTACTTGTGGTATTTTGACTTTCATGTTGCAGTTTTGTATAAGAAAGTCTGAGAGTCTGAATTTGTTAAGAAATTTATTTTGTAGCAATTTCATGCGATATTTTTAATAAGATAGGGAGCTCGTAGACCTTTCCTGTGTGTCTGGCTCTCCTCAACCTCACTGAAGCTTGTGTCTCACATTCAGGTATTTACCTTAACACCTGTTGAAAATTTTTTGAGTTTGACTTTTTGTAAAGGTTATCTCCATGATTTAAAAGCAAAACAAACTAGGAAAAAAAACCCTCTCCTAATAAAAAGGTAGAGCCTGGAGTGTACTGGCTTTTGGCCAGGCTGCAGGCCAACACCAGCTGCCTCTGGTGGTGGTCAAAACTCTCCTCCAGTGGATGCTGCCATCGCTTGTTCTCTTCCATCCCCCCATTTTGTTTGTTGGCAAGAGTAGCTGTCTACTCTTTGCTACGTGGTACCAACAAGTGTCCCAGCTCCTGCCCGAGAGCAGGCAATGGTGAGGTCTCCTCCATCCTTCCCCTCGTCTGGTGACAATGAGCTGTTGGATTAGTGCTTGGTTCATCTTTTTATGTTCTCCACATTCTTAGTGTTATCTCCTGGTTTCAGTGTCTCCGTGTCAGTCTCAGAAAGGGGAGCGATGCTGCCATGTATGCAGCTGTCAGGGTTGCACCCCAAAGCTTTTAACCTATCTCTGTGACTGTGTATGTTTATGTAATTCCAGCCTTAAAACATTTCAGCAGCGGTGGTGTAATTAAAATAATAATCACTGTTTTTACCTGTAAGAGAAATGATAGTCTAACTCTGGATTTATTTGAAAAGCAAACTGTGAAAAACTCATATACTTTGCTGTGCATCTTCAATTATGTTTAGTGCTGCTTTTAATGTAATTAAAGGGTTTGCTTTATTACCTGGGGGAGTATATATTTCTTGGTTGTTCTCAGAGGAAGCTGCCTTTGGAAAACTATAAACTGCTAAGTTGCTGAATATATTTCTGATCCTTATCTTTAGTTTAATTTGATTTTTTTTCCAGGGTCTGCCTGTGTGCCCAGAAATTGCTTTTTAAAACTCGGATTCTCATAGCTAGCCAGGTCTAAAAGCCAGCAACGAAATCATTGGGATTCCTGGGACTCAGTGCAGAAACAAAGATGCATTGTATAAAAAGAGGATATTAATGAGAAATAAAATGCAAATGAAAGTAGAAGTGTATTCCTATTTACTAAACATGTAGAAACAAATGCTAGGCTTCCTTATTTGAAAAGGAGAATTAGCTTCCTGTGAGGGATCCAGGTTGTTACTGAACCTTGTAGCTGGTGGCCCAAAGGCTCTGTCCACAAGAACTTTGGTCAGTTTTTCTTTCATCTTGGGTTACTTTGTCAACTTTGAGTCACTCCAGAGGTGTCCTTCTGTCTTGGTTGTTTTTTGTTTTTTTTTTTTTACCAGAGTGTTTCAAATGCCTTCTAACTTCCAACAATGATGATATGAGGAGAAAATGCCTGGTCTATAAATATGTTTATAAAAAGATGTCAACTAAATCTTAGCTGACATAGGCATATGTCTACTGCGCTTACTCCAGCACCCACAAGTTAATTGTTAAAGTTTCATAAGCACATTTGTCTACTCATACAGCAGTACATCTTGTTGCTGTGTTTGCCAGAAAACAAGCTGAAACTCACTGTGCATCAAATAATCTTATAGCCCGACAGTGTTTCTGCTCACCAAACTTACTGAAATATCTACAGGCCTTATGGCCTCTGAAGAGGCTGGAACTGCCTGCTTGCCCCAGCCCCTCAGTTTAAAATCAAAACGAAAAAGCAACATGTTCTGATTCTTTTCCTCTGTTAAAAAAATGTGGGTTAAGTCATCTGAGAAGGAGCTATCATATCTCCTGCAACTGCTGCCGCTGGTGGGGGAGAGCCTCCACGCTGCGTCCAGACGTGGGTTGGCAAAACTCCCAGCGATTCCTCTTTATGCTGGAACAGGAGCGTTTACACAAGCCTAGTAAATGAAAACCTTACTCAAAAGTGCATTCTGCAAGGTAGTGATGCTATCAGAGCACAGCACGTTGTACGGGTGAAACTCCTTCCCTGCGTGAGATCTCACCGTCTCCAGGGTTGCTGTTTTAATACCTACCAGTCTTGTTACAGCTGCAGAAGAGTTCAAAAGCAAAGGCAATGAGAAATAAGGATTCGCAAAACGCAAATGTAGTCTATACTTTTCATATTATATATTTCCCATTTCTCTCACACACTCTGAACGTAATATCTCTCTAAATTGATTTTTTTAATACGCAGTGTTGTCCCTCATATGTGTTTTTCTGTTGTGTGAAAGTATTAATTATAATAATTATAATTAATTTCTTTCATAACAGATAGAAATGTGCAAGAAATGAAAAAAAAAATAAATTACAGCTTCCTATGGATGTACAAGACATTTGACACAGACCCTGAGTTTTTTCCAGTGTTTGCATGGAATTTCCCGGACTTACAATTCATGCCCATTGCCTCTTATCTTGTCACAGGACACCACTGAGAAGAGCTCCAGCTTCTTTGCTTTCCTCCCCCAGATGTTTACACACGTTGAGAGGATTCCCCTGATCCTTCTCTTCTGGAGGATGGTCTCCCACATGGTTGTTGCACTGAAATTTCTTTTTCAGGAGGAGGGCAGCACATCTTATATGTAAGTCAATAATTTATCGTTAGTCTAGCTGAAGCCAGTTCTGGTTCGACTGTTAAGGCTTCATCCACGTGTGAGAACCCACTTGAAGTTGTTTCTACACGTTGCTAACGTACCCTACACCTTACTCACACTTCCTTGGTTGACAGCACTGTCTGTGGTAGGTGTGACATACTGTTCTTTCTTCTCTTTCTTATCCCCAACATTGTTTTTACCCATCTCCTAGGGCTGCATTTCTTCGACAAGTAGTATCTGACCATTGGTGAGTAGCACTGGTGAGTTTATAGCTCTGGGAGCCTCCTGTGACTGTATATTTAAAGCTTCTGCTGCAATCACGTATCTTGCCTACACTGTGCTTTATGCTACAGTTAGGGCAGTTCATTTTACACAAAATAACTGGTTGCTATTACTACTCATCTCCTGCAAACCCCATATAGAACAGTGGGTGTTACACCACACACCTCTGTGAAGATAAAAAGAAGCTAAACCAAATTTGGCCATAGTCACCAGTTCCCACAATCCAAATCACGGCTCCAGGCTGGCCAAGATGAGCCCAAAGTCTGACCTATCCCCAGGCTGCTGTTGGTGGTTCAACAAGCCTGTGGCCAGGAACAAGAAATGTTTACTGGGGGCTACAAGAGCACAAATGTTTTCATGAAATCATTTCTTAAACGCATACAGCTGTAAAAGAGGAAAATAGAAAGCGTTTTGCTATTTTTCTTGCTTTCTGTGATTCTGTCTTAGAGTTGCATTAGTAAAGCCAGTTCTCACTCAATAACAAGGTTTGTAATAAAGTGAAAAAAATGCCTTTCACATCAGAAGGCGACACCACTTATTGCTTGACTTTTGGCCTGAGCAGAAATCTGTTTGAAATGTTGTGCATATCTCAGTGATGACCTCATTTGTGTTGCCATTTTCCCATTTTAAAGCATGCTCTACCTATTAAACCAGGCCTTTATTTAAACTTGCAAAATACAAAGGGGAACATTTATTTGTGCAGCTATACTGCTCTACCTTTCGTTTTTCTCGGTCCCGTTTGCATCTCTTAACTGCAAGTTCCTTGCCTACCCATGCTATGCTCTTGCCTTTCGGTTGTCCTTTTGTGGTTTTGCAGATTATCTGTTTCTATGGCTGCAGTAAGCACTGAAAATGCCAAGTTAAACAATAAATAAATATACTATTTTTCTAGTTCTAAAAGATATAAAGGCTAGAAGGACACCTTTGCCATTTATAGAATTATGAGTTATTTTCCCTTCTGACTGTGTCTTACATGTTCCAAACAAAGAGGGAAGTTGGAAATTAAATAAAACTTTGGCTTAGATAATCAAGAAAGAAAACCCTCCTATAGCAAGGATTTCTGTAGCTCTTTTTCAGGGGATGTTTTTACAGGGCCACTGGAATCCAAACCAGTTCCTTTGGCAGGAAGATGAAGGAGGATGAAGAAAGAGGCCACTCTACTTCTGCAGGGATTCAGAAGCTGATCGTCAAGGGAAG
>JAOXNH010000031.1:79726057-79740996 GCA_028566575.1 Bartramia longicauda
GTTCTGAATTGGAGCCAGGTCTCTTTCAGGCTTTTCAAATGCCTGGACTTGACCACAGAATCCATACGTGATATCCATGGTGATAGTCCATTGTTAATCTTTTTCCACTAAGAATTGTAAAACATTGACAAACAAAGATTCTGAGCACTGAGGAGCTTGCTTCATCCTCAGGATACCTTGTAGGTTTGGAGGGTGGGGGATTTTTTGTTGTTGTTTGCATTGTTTACAGTAGGCAAGCACTCCAGGACATGGACCACTATAATTCACTTAATTATAGTAGTTACTAAAGAGTATAAAAAGTAAAGTGATTTAGTGATCTCATTTGCTGACCTTCTGACAGAGTGCTAAGGGCACCATCTACTTCACTGCTTTCATACGGTTCAGATCCTAGCCACTCATTATGCTAATTTTATCTCCAAACGATCTGGATGTTTATAATATAAGCAAGTTCTGTAACCATGAAAGGAACACAAAGAGACACGTCCCTCCCAGACCTTCCCAGATGTGTTCCTTCCATGAGTAACTGCAGATGGAAGCTGAAAGATGTTTTCTTGGCAGTACGTATTATGCCTTTACAGTGCCTTAAAAATGAGGTGCTGGGAACAACAAAATGTACATTTAAAAAACCACAAGGAATAGTTAATTTATCTTACATTTCTCTATTAAATAAAACAGTCTGTACAAGAACTACTGAAAGATAATAGGCAAACTACTATGAATGTTATGAAGAGTAGGCATTAAAATGTCAAGCGAGCAAGATATTTTGCAAGAAATCTATTTTTTTCTTTTTATTGTTTTAGCTACAGCTATAGTATGCTAAAAATAACTTTGTTGTAGCATAATCAAATACTATGGATTATATAGAAGCAACATCTGTATAAGCATTTACATATGAGCCATATTCAGTTATCCACTGTGTCAAGAGCTAGTTTCAGTATATACTGAACAGAAAATAGGAATTATTAAATTAGATTGGGTATGATATGGCTGCTATGACTATATTTTTAATAAGCTGAACTCCATAAGCTAACAGTATAAGGAAAATAGTTTTCCTTTGGTGTTTGCTACAGCGTTCAAACATCCACAAAGGGACTAATACATTCTCATCCTCATACCAATATCAACCAATCTATTCATTTATTCTGCTTGCAAAATGAGAAATTTGATTATATTTTGAATTCTTGGTATAATCTCAAAGTATTCCATAGTCATAAATTTAAACAACCTTTATTTTAAAAACCATTAGTCACAAGTGAAGAGATAGAGCTGTTATTTTCCTTAAACCTTTTCAAGTTTCATAAAAGTTTCCACTAAGCCAAAACAGTATAGAGGATTTTACTTAAACAGCTTTTAAAAAGGAAGTCTTTAGTATCAGCAAATATTTTTCCAAGTTCTCCAAGGCAATACGAATTTCTAGTGACTTGCACAGAGCTGGGTTGGTGCATCAGAGCATTTTAGGAACCTTTGAAAATGGGGGGAAAAGACTTATCTCTGGAGATGAAAGAAAGCAGCAGTAAAGGAATGCGTATGTGGATATATGCTGGTTTTAAAAAAGCAGAATGACATCAAAAGAGCATGCAAAGATAACAGCTTCTTCTCCACATACTTAAAACATTTGCTGCTGAGTTGTGACATGAAAAAGCCACAGGGGAAAACAAAAAAAAGAAAAAAGAAATAATATTAGAAGCAGTTTCAGACCTTACTCTTGTTTCTCCCACTCCAACTTCCTTTTTTTCCTCTTTCTCTACATCTCCAGTTTCAAGTATTGTGTGCAGTTCTGGGCACTGCAATTCAACAAGGATGTGAAGGTCCTTGGATGTGTCCAGAGGAGGGCAATAAAGCTGGTGACAGGGCTGGAAGGAATGTCCTATGAGGAGTCACTGAGGACTCTGGGTTTGTCTAGTTTGCAGAGAAGGATGCTGAAGGGCAACCTCGTGGGTCTCTACAGCTTCCTGAGGAGGGGACACGGAGATGGAAGTGCTGAGGTCTTCTACCTGGGATCCAGTGACAGGACAGATGGAATGGTTCAAAGTTGCACCAGAGGAGGTTTAGACTGGACATAAAGAAGAATTTCTTTACAGAGAGTGTGGTCAGACACTGGAACAGGCTTTCTAGAGAGGTGGGTGATGCCCCAAGCCTTTCAGAGGCATTTGGGCAATGCCCTTAATAATTTGCACTAACTTTTGGGCAGCGCCAAAGTGGTCAAGCAATCAGACTAGATGATTGTTGTGTGTCCCTTCTAACTGAAATCATCTCTCCTGTTCTCCAACTTGAAAAAATGCATCCTAATTGATATCAATGGCAAAGGGGCTGGTACATTGTAGGTTATGAACTCACAGATGCATTTTCCCAAACATTTGAGAGGTGACAACATGCATGAAATCAAACACTTCCACATGAAACGTCAAAGAGAAATAATTCCAATCTAAAAATAAAGCTTTAAATTGAGAAAAAAAAAAAAGTCCAAGTATTTTATCATTGTAATTTACTGAAGTATTGAAGTATTATCTGGAATGAAAGTATGTCTAGAATTTCATTTCATAATGACCTTCACAGACCGCTCTGTAGTCCTTTTGACATCAGTGCCTTCTGTCTGTCAGAGATTACATTGTAGGAAACCAAACAAAAACTCATTCATTCGTATGTCATATCAGTGACCTCTCTTATACAACAGCTACAGAGGACACACCGAGTGTGTGGAGCAAAGCTGGATATTTGTCTGTATGTGGTCATAAGGCCATAGGTGTTACAGCTTTCTGGCTTTAATGCTGGCAGATACCACATAAAAGCTGCTTTTTCGTTCACTGACTCACTAGTTTCCTCCCAGCTCATGCCCAAAGTCTTTATATAAGTATTTTGAAAGGGTCCAGCCTGAATTCCTGTGGATCTGTCTCAGGAACCAGCTCTCAACAGGATAAGAAAGGAAAAGGCTGGATAGATTGTAAGTATTCCTTTTGACATCCCATGACACATCTCTTTTATGAGCAGCTTTCATCGTTCAAAGGCACTTTCTTCTGGAACGAAGTAAACGTTCACCACTATTAAGCAAATCAAGCTGTGTTAAGCCATTCTAAATTTGGCCATAAAATTGCTGCTGAATTTGATTTGGTTTGTGTATATGTTACTGTTGTCGCCCATAGGTTCAAAAGCTACTGACCTTCACAAAAGCCACAATCAGATCCTATTAATCCAAAGCAGTAGATTCACTTCTTTCCTCCAGTTTCTAGAATACTGAACAGACCTGAACCTTCATGGAGTCACGGAATTGTCAGGGTTGGAAGGGACCTCTAGAGATCATCTAGTATCAAGAAATGTTTGACCTCCAGGAAAGAGTCTCTCACCTTTGTAAAGCTCGAATTTGAATTAAAAACTAAAACTTTATTAAGATTATTGTTTACTTAGCTCACCGATGAGTTTTTAGTCTAACAATCAGATGTGAAATAGCTTTATTTGTTAATTTCATGCCAATTTAAATAAATGCAGATTTTCCTGTAACTTATGTATGCTAATGTTGAAACTTTCAGAAATACATGTGTATTTGTGAAAAGCCTAGAAAATTCAATTTACGAGAGCACTTGCTTGGAATCTCTAAACTTTATTGATACAAGACAGATGTTACCTCATTTCTTTCTAGGTTCTTGAGTAAGAACTAGGTTTCATTATATCTTATGTTCTCTCTTATTTGGCTTCAAGAAGCCTGGGTTGTTAAACTAATTTCTCTCCCAATTCACTGAATCAGAAAAGAGTTTTATGTTTAATTCCATTGTAATAGAATGTAGAAAAAGTCCCAGATTAAAGTCATAATTTCTAGGAGGTACAAGTGGCTTTGCAAGACAATAGTAATAATAATAATAATAATAATAATAATAATAATAATAATAATAATAGGGAACTGGAAGGGAGAGTGGAAAGTTCCCCAGCTGTGAAGCAGAATAACGTCTCCATAGTCTATCTGCAACAGATTTAAGAACAAAAGTTTACCTTTTGTTTTTTTTTTTTTAAGCTACAGACTGAGATGATCTATTTCAGTAATTCATTCTATGGGGTTTTTTTCAGTTTATCAAAGTAATTATTTTTTTTTTTTAATCAGAAATTAAGCCAACTCTATGTTCCCGTCTTCCCCAATAGGGAATATCCAAGTCTTTCAATGTGCCATATTTTCTATGGGTCTTTTATCCCATCTAGCTCTTCTTTGGACTCTCCCCAGCTTTTCTAGAATTTTTTTAGGAATATGACGCTAGAAATAGTTGTTATTTCTGGATCAGCTGCCACCTACCTAGTGCCAAGCTGGCTGCTGGTTCTGCAGATGCTCTTATTAACCAGTCACTTTGACTGGCAATCTTGGTGGAATGAGGTAGTAGTGGTGTTAATATTAAATTTGTTTCCCCATCCTCCACCCCTAAGCAGACCACTTGTTATCAGAGAATTTCTTTTTCTTTCCTAAACATATTATTTTTCTTTCTTTCTTTTTTTTTTTTCTTTTTTGAGGATCAGCTTTGGCTTGGCAGAGAGTCAGGGGAATTACCACTAATATAAAAAATAACCTACAAAATTTCATTTTTAATCTACTTTTCAAACTGCTGACATCCCTCCTTCCTCCGTACAGTAGAAATATTTGAAAGTTATATTCAGGATTTTCTGGATGTATAATATATGCCAAAGTACCTGATTTGAAAATCACAAAAGTCCTGTGTGAACCAGAAGGAGCACGGAGCCGAGCTGTTCAAAGGACTCATTTCCATGATCACGGGAACTGTAGTAAGCATTGGTTTTTTGGATGTTGCTCTGCGTGCAATGTTATTGCATTGTGTGATATATTTTGGTTTCACTTAAACTGCTTACCTGCCCGTGTCAGGCTGCCAGGCTGTAGTAGCATCACTTGATGTCAATAGAAATCCAAAATAGACATGTACCCCCTGCATAAAAAGCAAAATGTTCTGCAGAACCGGGGCAGCTCTGGAGCAAATCGTTTCGCTCTGATATTAATGAGCTAAACAGCACTCCTCTGTAGTCTATCTTCAGTGCAGAGTATTCGGAAATGAACACATTTTAGGTGGATACTTACATTCCATCCAGCTGTGAAATGCGAAAGAAACCTCTAGTAAACTGAAGATCTGTTTGAGATTTGGGCTATAAATACTCCATAAAACTTCAAAGTTCCCAACAATTTTTGCCACAGTTTTATAAAATTCGGTTCATCTCTTAGGTTAACACTTGCACTTGATGCTCTTAAGGGTCTTCTCCAACCTAAATGATTTTATGATCGTTTGGACAATGCTATAATAAGCAAGTGAACTACACTTAACATTAATGTATAATAGTTTCACACTTGGGATTGAATCATAATGAAGCTATTACCAGAAAAATCTATGTGTTTGAGGGCACTGTACAGAAGTATAAGTTTCTAAGCTCAAAGCCAGTCAACTGATACTGTTCCAATGATGTCAAGAATTTTCTTCCTTTCCTATATAATAGCTTTTCAGACAAAATGACCCCACAGGACTGAAGACAATAAGTTTCATCGGTGTACACACTAATCGGCATAAAGAGAATATATTTGAGCAAATCAAACGTTTTGATACATAATAAAATAAAGGAGAGCTGTATTTCTAAAGTGCTCTTGAAGATAAGATACCAGAAGTGAATAAAAAGCTTCATGTTTTATGCAACATCTGTAAGAAAGGAGAAGGATTTCCTACAAAAATAATGCAATCAAACAAAGTCTGAATTCTTTCTTTTTCCCTCTTTAGAACAGGTATCCAATTTATAGTTGGAAAAGCTCTTCAGAATCAACAACATCAAAATGCTGGGGGGGGTCAGAACAGACAGGCAGCAGGATCTTGAGAGATTAAAACCCAGTAAAATTCACAACGGCACAATTTGGATAATAATGAATCACTTCTGCTGAGGTAAATTACACCTTTATTTGATTTTGTGTATTGTGAAAAATGCTCTAACTGTAGCTCCAGGAGTTCGCCAGCCTCTGCAGATTACTGTTATTAAATAAGATTCTGTTATTCATAATGGTAATTGTACGTTGCAATAGTACCTACAGGATTAAAGTGTTTTCCAGTCCAGGAAAAAGACATGCTTCTTGTGCAGAAAGCTTATTAAATAACAAAATAAGGGGAAAGAACAGTGTGAGAGAAACCGGGGGAAGGAGAAGAGTAAGTGCAAAAATGTGGTGATAATTGCTCCCCCAGGCCTTTCCAGGGCTTTGTTGTACAGTGTTCTATCAGGAAAGAAAGAAAAAAACCTAGAAAAAAGAAAACAAGAAAAAAAAATGGGAAAAAAAGACAAATGGCTTTCTTTTATTTCCACGATTTAGTACAATTCAGTGTCAGTGACTCCAGCTAAAGATTCATTGCTGACAGGAATTATCTTCTTGTGGCTGATGTGTATTTTCAAGATTATCGTCTCAATAAAAATGGGAATAAAGAGTGGAGACTTCACTCTCTGTGAAGAAGAAGTTTTGTTAGTTATGCATACTGTGATAAAAGGCTGAAGGTATTGTCACGATATCTGATGGATGAAGAAACCCAGGAAAGGACCTGTGGATCGTTTTCTTGGCTGATCAGTATTTATAAAACAAGAGTGGAACAGTAAGTTGCTTTCTCTTTTGGGAGCTGTGTATCCACAAAAGGCAGAATAATGTAAGGTAAGGCTAAACCACAGTTGCCCAAAATGCCTGTAAGATCCGAGAGGGGAAGAATTTATCCTGATCTTTGGAAAAACATGTGTAAAACAAGCCTCCCTAGAGAGCAGCACCGTTTTATATCAGCAGTTGGCAGGGAGTAGCGTGAGTAACGTGCTCCCCTCCATATGTTGGAAAGGAAAGAAAGGAAAAGAAAGCAGACGACAGCACTTGGCTGTAGCCAAATCAGGGTCTGGTTAATCCAGCCAAAGGAAACACAGAGAAAAAGTGTTTTATTTCTCCACTGGGGATTCACAGCCTAGAACGCTGCCATAAATGTAAGTGCTTGTGGCAAAAGAAAGCATCTTTCTTGCTGAAAAATAGTTTTGAAGGATTTCGTATCAAATTATCTTTATAGTTTATTCAGTTTACAGCAAATAAATTTAGCTGGAGGAGAATCTTGTTCCATGGAAATAAAAACCATAAGAAACATGGATTTAATTCAGAATACAAAATGAAAAATTATTCAAAAAGTTTGATTTGAAACCAAAGTCTACTTCAAATTCAGTGGCCTATCAGAGTCCCTGAACAGAGAAGACTGTGACTGGAACAAGAAAATCAGATTCTAATTAGAGAAAAACAATTAAATTACAACAATTCAAGCAAAACCTGAGAGCTGCAAACATTTCACTTTCAAGAAGACTTGAGTACAGCTGTACCAAAGCCACGAGTGACCTGAAGATGTTTAGAGGTACTGTACATTATGCATGGGTTACACATAACCTGGGCACTGGAACTGCCTCATAAATGTGTCCTATTAGTTCAGCTGTTATTTTACTATCTACATTATGTGTTTGATAATTTGATGCTGCCCACATGTAAATGTTAATTTTGAAAGTTCGTTGTTGGGATTTTGGGTTTGTCTTTGGGTTTTTTTAAATGTCCTAGCTAGTGCCCAGGGGAATGGGAGAACGCTAGTGAAATTTTTCTTAAGCAACTGGTAAGTCTCAATTCACTAAATAAAAGGATTTATGGTTCTACTGGATGAATTACAAAGATGGGCTTTAAGAAATATTGTTCTTAAGGAAACAATTGCACACTAGGATTTCCCCTCTCTTCCTCCCACGTCCTCCTCACCATTGCCTCATTCCATTCAAAATACTTTTGCACCTGATGAATCAGGGTTGGCTGTAAGCTAATCCGTAGGATTTGTACATTATTTCTTTAAAGATATGTTCTAACTGCAGCAGAAAACTGTTAAAAAATTAAGATTTTGTAATTAAAGCAAAATAATTTATGTTGCTCTAGAGAAAAGGATCCCATCCGTGCTTGTGACACATTTTAAAAAAGGATTCTTAGATGGTCACTTAAACAGGACTTTCAGGTCAGTACTTCTGTACCAGGCACAGATAATGCAACCAGGCATCCATAAAATACCATCCTGGGGGCCTGATGTGCAAAACTGAAGAGCACTTAGAGATAAACTTTAGTTAAATGTACTTTGAGCATATATCTGTGAGCTTTATACCCTGCCGTATTAGACATTCTTAATTTATTTCTCTCAAACTAAGCATCTGCTGACACATGCCTTAAGCAATGGGATTTAAGGTGTGCTCGAGGCTTTCCCTGAAGATTATTTTTAATTCTTAATTTCTATTTTAATGCCTTTACATTTATCATTTGGTGGCAGAGCACCTGAAGAGTGAACAGAAGTAGCAGACAAATAGCAGTTCTTTCATTGGCTTAGTTTATATTCACATATATGTGCAATTTGAAGTGTATACAATGAAATTTCTATATTTGCAATATACGAACCAGCCAATGGTTGCTCTTGAAAGCATAAGGAATTATACAGGAGCTTCAAAGACCTGAAAGTCCATTACAGTTGTGCTAATATACAAGTTTCTAAGCACATCTGGTCTACTGCAGGAAGAAAATAAATAAATGCTAAAAAGAAAAAAAAACTCAGGCCACTTATCCCTAGAGAACAGATCACGCCAAGACACTGTTTTTCTATATAAACCTGCTTCTTCAAGGGGGAAAAAAGGAGTACTAGATCTGCAACAACTGCGTGGGGCCACACACAGAAGCAAAAGACATGGGTCCCATGGAGCCTTCTTGGACTTTCTTGCTTGTGTTCCAAGGAAAATAAACAGTGGGGAAAAGTGAATGGAATTATTTAATTTTAAGACAAGTGAATCCTCTTTCTCAAAGTATTTCAAACCTTGGAAAAAATTTTCACTAGTTCAGAAAAAGAGAAACACTAGAGAGAGCAATGGCAACTCGCTGAAGTTGAACTGAAGACAACAATTGTCAGAGTGAAGAAGAAGGAAATATAAACCAGAAGTCTAAATGCAAACCCCGGAATGACAATAATCCAACAAAAATGAGTCAGCAAGGAGAAATTTGAAAGAAGGCAGTTCTACATTCAGATTTAGAAAGACTGAATCTCAGATGCCAACAGGATAAAGGATTCAAGATTCACAAGGACTAGAATTCAAACAAAGGTTTGGGACCCTATACAAGACTTTTCAGTTGAAATTCTAGAGATCTGGAAGGCCCCAAATAGAGAGAAGTAGAATATGAAGAATCGAGAGCAAGTTGCAGTGCTGACACCGTACTACACCAATGGGGGAGGAAAAATCAGCTATAGCGGGGGGAACACATGAAGGCATTTTTTTTTATACTAGTGATGAAACAAGAATAAAGCCTTTGAGACAAATGTGGAGGTTCTTCAAAATCAAACTAATTTAGGATCTTTTCATTTATAGTTCACATTGTTTCTCTTCTCATGGAAAAACTCATAGATGACAATTATTACTTTTTTTTTTGCCAGAAGGTTATAATCAAGGACAGAATAGACATATGGTAGATAACACAGGCAGTCAAATTAAAACCTATCAAAGTTATATAGAACTTCACACAACATTAATTCTCAGCATAAAACATCTGTAATGTACTGTGAGCTCAATTATGAATATTCAATTCCAGCTTGCTTTAACTTTATTAATAGTATCAATATTTACTATGCCATATGCAAAGATAATTAGAATAATAGCATCGCATTAATATGCATGAGTTGTCTTCATTTGCATGTATCATAAATGCTTTATAAAGGTTAACAATGGGAACACGTAGGGTCAAATTCTCTTTCAATTATTCAAGTCAATTTTACATCGGTTGGACTTGCTTGAGCTTCAAGGTCTGACAGAGAAAATACCTTGTTGTGAGACACACGGGAATGACATTAAGTGCAACCATCCCTAGAGTGAACATCTGCGGGGCTTAATAGCACACTGCAACACTGCACGAGGTAGGAACCACACTGGGGACTAACTATTGAATCACCAAGGTGTTTCTAACACACACAGTTTATCCATCACATGACATTTCTCCCAGTTTAATGCCTTCTTGGTAACTGGTTGGCATCAAAACAATACAGAGAGGTGTTTAAAATGCTACAGCTCTCCTGATGTGAGCAGAGCAAAAGTATCGTGATGGCCACTCATGGGTTGTATTTTAAGTAACCTGTGCGACTCGAATTTCAGAATTTTCAAAATCACAAATCTGGAGAGGATAAAAGCTGTCTGTAAATAACATTCCAGGATGAAATAGCAAATAAGAGAAACAGCAGTGGAAAAAGAAGGAAAATGTTCCCCATGTGCAACTCACCCGCATTTTAAAAGATGAGGTGTGATGTACCATTAAATTTGACTCCAACATAAGGGAAAAAACCAAATATTAAAAAAAATGTGAAACAGTAAAGAGACAGCGTTGGGTTGTGTTTACTTGCCCACTGGTGTTACAGATTTTGAAGATAACGTCGAGCCTGTCACAGCCTGAATTCCTCTCCGTGCCAGCCACCTCCAGGAGGCAATTCCTCAGACAGTGAAATCCTCTCAGCATTGGTGGGCAAGCTTTGCTTTGCTCTAAACTGTGATTAATATAGAGGAAAAACATAATTATCTTTTGGAATTTAGGTTTACATGTTCACAGCTGAAAAGCACACAACACAAATTAAGGCCCTCAGGCACAACACACACAGCTTCTGAATTTTCCCCGTCCAGAATCCCATGTCACTATTCCTTTCCCTGCCCCTATATGGCTGCTTTTCTCCATTCTTGGGCCCAACAATAAATTTTAAGAAACCTCTGTGGATATATTTTTAAAAACTGGCACAAATGTAATTTCTCCACTTAAAATTCTTCCTGTTCTTTTATGACTCTCAGCTCTTTACCTGGTCTTGAGTCTTTAGAAAAAGACTTGATTATGGGCCCTAGGGAAACGGATAGTCTCTCTGCAATCTTCTATAGAAATGGTATAATACTGGTTTGATTATAAGATTATTTAATGTTTAATGCCTAATGAAAGGTTAAGCTGCAACACAGTAGTTGATTTCCAGAGAGATGTCAAAACTTAGCAATAAACGCTCAGGACCAGATTGGAGGTTTTGGGGGTTTTTGTTGATTTGTGGGGTTTTGTTTGTTTCTTTGTTCTTCAAGGAAAGGTTTCAAATACAGCACTGAAGAATACAGCACAAAAACATTCAGAAAAACATGGGATTTAAAAAAGACACTGGAATTTCTCACCTGATAATGGGAGAAAAGTGAATAAAACAAGAGGAGCCCTCACAGCAAGGACTCTCCTTTAATGGCTTTGGACCTGCTCCAGCAGCATGTGCAGTATCTTGATAAATATATATTTATCGTGTATAAATAATCAAAAAGAAGGTTGGGGTTTACAAAGCTTCAGGTTCTGTAAGGTAAATGAATGCTACCAGAAATTAATGTACCACTGCTGATTTAAGAAAACCAAAAAACACAACATTCTTCTGCTCATAAAAAAGAAAATGAGATGTGACAGGAACTGTTGATATACTCGGAGAAGTAAAAAAAACATCATCTTTTTGTTTTTACTTTGCATATTTTTCTTTTGGGTATGATAATTTGTTCCAGGTACACACGTATCGCGGGCCATGGCCTCAGGGTTGTCTCCTAGAGAAAGCAGAATCTGGTATTTCGAGGACCTGCAATTTATGTAATGCTTATCAGTGCATCATATTGCACTATTTCTTTTTCTCTGAGAACAGGTCTTTTAGAAAATCAGTGCTTCTTTAACAGTTATGTGTTTGGATGTGAATTTACAGAAGTTATTTTTTAAAAAAATAATATAAATATATGCTTCTTACCCTTTAACCAAGTATTTTACGCAACAAAGCAAGTTGAGGGGACATTTCCCAACCCTTCATTTAATCTTTCTCACTCTTCTCTACTACTGACTGCCTTAAAATATTCTAAAAACCTTAAGACATGATAGGGGGATAAGGGGAAGAGAATGGGAGGCGTTTGGGGTGTAGAAGGGACAAGCCAACACAACTTTACAGATGTGTGTGTATCCTCATGCCTGGTTACACGACTGTATTTCTATCAGCTAATATCACTCTTAAGAGAGGAAACACACACTGTAGATGTGTTTAGGAGTTAACAAACGGGAATTTACGTTGTGGACAAAGATGTTACCTCTGAGACAGCACCCAGGGTGACCTTGGGGAGACTGAGGAATTATTTCAACTTCTGTATCCCTCCAGCCTGATAAATTTCTTTCTTTCTGGACAAGCCCAAAATAGCTGAAGACAGGCAAAATGGGGAAAACTTCCTTTAGTTAAAGGAGGAATTTTCTCAGGAAAAGGTGTCTGATTCCAAATGTCTTTTTTAGATGGGTTAGCACATGGTGCATTCGGGAGACATCAGTTGCCTAAACTACTGTATGAGCTGTGTTTAACATCTGAGCAAACACAACGTGTCTTACAGTAGAAAAAAAAAGAGTACTAAGGTATAGGTGAACATTCTCATTCTAAAACATCTCTAAAAAGAAACAGCATTAATAGTAAACAAAATAGAAAAAGTAATAAACCAGCAGAAATTACCTGAGAGCTGTTAAAAATGTGCAAGTCATAGTGTGGTTGCTGTTGTCATCATCAGAACCGTACGCCTCCTGTAAAGGTCCAGAAAAGCAGGGAGATGTTATTGGGGGGAAAACAAACAAGACTGCTAACCTTATCTTTAGCAAATCAGTTAAAAAAGGTAATTTGAGAGTGCTGATAATGAGAGATAACCAAAGGGCAGAGGATGCAAACCTTAGGGAAAGCTGTGAGAAACTGCAGAAGTTGCTGAGCCCCCTCTTCCCCCCAGGCCCCGAGGTACTGCACAGCAAGCAGTAATAATTAAATTACTCACAGACACTTGTAAGGAGAGGGCTGTCAAGCGTTCTCATAACAGCACACTCAAAATTAAAAACCTGTTTTCTTTTGTGCTATGGGCAGGAATGAAGATCGAGCTCCTGTACACTCAAATTCAGAAAGCCACTGTCACTTTGAGGGTTATAAACCACACTGAGCCAGCCCCTTCCTACCTTAAAACCCTTGAGCCCTTGTCCACTACCAGCAAAGAAGGTTGTGACCCACAGTGGAGAAGCCCTTTCCCCATCTGCCCTCATCTCCTTGCCCATCATCTCTTCCCAGATCCTCTACTTTGAATAATTACCTCTTTCCTTATTAATCTGTTCAGTATCCGCATTCAGGAGCTCTGGAAAACAAATCACTTTTGTCCTGAATAGGCTCTGCAGTACAGGTCATTATGTTTGACCCTTTTTTCAGTCATTGCAGAGGGATGAGGGATCATGTGGATTTTTTTTTAGCTTAGTTAGGTACTAAAATCAGATGTAAGCCACTTCCTCCAATTTGCTTGTGTTCCAAAAAGAACGAAAAAGAAATACCAAAAAGGTATTTTTACCCAAAGGTAAAAGACACAAGACACAGAGACATCCAAGGCACAAAACATACTTTGCACATAATTTGTTTTTCAACCTGCCTCACTCGTACCCAGCTGTGCCTTAGAAAACTCTATTTCTCCTTATTCCCAATAATTGCGTGAGAAGATCAAACCGCTGCGGCATGGATAAAGGTCTTTAACAGCCACCAGCCCATCCGTTTCTCCTCCTGCATCTATGCTGCAGAAATTGGAAGAAACCCCAAAATAACCTTGGCTTTCTTGGGGCTAAAAACACTGTCACAAAAGTTTCACGTCTGAGAAGCATTTATGTGCATAACAGTAACAGCCCTGCTATAGTACCCCGTTACGTGGCAAAGCAGTGGATGCCACTGCCTGGTGAATCTGCTGCCACGGAGAAAGGGAGACAGAGCAGTCCAGGGGATCCTGCAGGGCCACCGGTACAACATAACCCCCCCCAGGGAAGTTCTGAAATACTTAACTCTGGATTGTAAACAGGAAAAATCTGTATTCCTAGATGAGAACCCTGTACCTGATGCCCCAAAGCTCATTAGAAATGGGTGTTCATAGAAATGAGGGGATCTCATCAATGCTGATCAACATCTAAAGAGCGGGTGGCAAGAAGGTGGGATCAGGCTCTTCTCAGTGGTGCCTGGTGACAGGACAAGGGGCATTAGGCACAAACTGGAACATGGGAAGTTTCATCTCAACAGGAGGGAAAACTTCTTTACTGTGAGGGTGGCAGAGCACCGGAGAGGGTGGGGAGCCTCCTCTGGAGACATTCAAAGCCCACCTGGACACATTCCTGTCCAACCTGCTGTGGATGACCCTGCTCTGGCAGGGCATTGGCCTGGATGATCTCCAGAGGTCCCCACCAACCCCTACCATTCAGGGATTCTGTGAAATGTAAGGGTTGGGTTTTTTTAAGCTGACAGTGGCCTATCCTTTCACCTGGTTTGGCTTCTGTCTCTGCAGTAACATCCTCACACTCTCCTAAACAAGGATTTTGGATCAGACTATGCACCATTCGGGGTAACAGTTCACCATCTTTTCTTCCCCTTTCACTCATGCTGTCCCCCCTCACCCCTCAGACCTATCCCAGTGCTCTGCCAAGTAATCTAGTTTTCATTCTGTGTCTCCCAAAGTCATCTCAACTTTGTGCATCACAGCCGTAGACGTGTCAACCCTCCATAGGATCAATAATTTACTCCATGACCTGTTGTCCAGCAGCTGCCCTACCTACCTACACTGCCTGCTTATTGTACTCTGAGAACCTTGTTTCTCACAGCTCTTGGTAGCTGTTGTCCTCCATCTAAGATGCTCAGTCCCTAACATATCCTATCTTTGGTGGCTGAGCTTCTCTTTCTCTCAGCATCTATCCTCCTTTCCAGGGAATAAAAAGGGAGTTTTGTAATAGATTGATCCAGGATCTCCAGGTGGCCAGGACCTCAGCTAGACCCAGAGTCATAAAAAAGTCCCACTCAGTGACTCATCCATGTTATGAAAGTGTGAAGTGT
>JAOXNH010000031.1:79763934-79775705 GCA_028566575.1 Bartramia longicauda
GGTCCTTGGTTCTTCCATAGAGGTTGGACAAGAAACCTGGGCAATTCACCTGATCTAGTAAATCAAGGAATAGTTTTTCTGCTGACTCTAGTGGAGCCCGTTCAGAAACTAAATTTAGTCACACTCTCATTTCCTTTTGAAAAGGTCGTTTTGCAGTCTTCAGCCAACTGAGACATCAAGTCAATTGGAAAACCATTTTCAAGGGAAAACTTGAACAGATAAAGATCCCCAATAAGAAAAAAAGTAATTGACAGAAGTTATTAAGGCGTTATAAAACAAAAGAGGAAGAATTTGCAATCTCAGTATCCTAATTGTATTTCTTTTAGCATGTGTGTCCCTCGGGATATAAAAACAATAGAATAAAATTGATGAGGATAAAAACATCAGAATATGGTAGCTCTCTGCTGACTAATTGTATACAGTACTAGTTCTAGCATTTTACAACATGCAAGGATGAAGATGTTTACTTTAATAGCATATGGAAAAAATATAGGCAGCAAGAAGAATAAAACTGGTCAGTTCAATGATTTTTTTAAATTTTGTTTTAACTCAGTCCAAAGCTGAACATGAAAAGCTGAGTGCTGCTTTCCATTAACTTTAACGGGAATTTCAAACACTCGTTTATCACTGGTTTTTAACTGATGCCAAGGTTGTTTCTGAAGATTAAAAAGTGCAATGTGTAATTCTCTAAGTGTATAAAATATAAACAAAACAACATTCTTCTGAAAGCATTGCGGTTTGTCTGTTTTATACTATTTACAGACATTGGCCTTCAAGGTTTTCCATCAAATAAAGCCAGTCTTTTCTGACAACAGGTTTTTAAAAATATATTACTGGTTAAATTACCATAACTTACAGAATTGTTCTAGATGAAGATCTATGCTAAAAGAAAATGGGACTTCCCACGTATTTTCTAAACATGAGTTATGTTTCCAAAGATGAACTTCAGTAAAATATTTTCCTGATTCAGATGAAAAATAAAAAGCATGGAGGTACAAGTCCGAGTAAATGCATAGTAACAACAGGAGAACTGTTATTTCTTGCCCCAGAATATCAGTTGCTTTGTGGCCGACTTCCAGAAACAATAAAATCTGTGCTTTTAGGCAAACCGTGAAACCACAAGTTTCAGGAAGATTCAGCTGTTGCCAATGGCAACCCAAACCCCTCATATCTGTTCCAGCAGCACACATGAAAATTTAATGCAACCACAAGTTTCTCTCAGAACCCCATCCTTCAACACTTATTGGTTGTGCCTAATGGCTGTGAAAACTGTGCAGCTAAGTTATATCTTCTCATGTGTAATTATATTATGATTGACAAAACTCAATTAACAGTGTTCTACACTACTAGAAAACATTTTCATCAGCCTATTTTGCAATATTCATTATCTACTTACCTACTGTACCATCTGAGTGGGACAATAATAGCTCCTACAGTGATCATTTGAGATAATTTAATCTGCATAATTGTCACACAATCTAATTTGACCTCTAGGGCACTAATGAAACACAAAAACCTAACCTCGAGTCAAAACCAATGTCTTTTTTTTAGCCTATGAAAATTTTGAAACCATGCATAATGAAAAATTACATTTTAAAAATGCGTATTTGTCCATAACTCCAACACTTTTTCTATTTTTTTATTTTTCAGTCAATCCGTGGTTTTAGGGGTAAGTCTTTTTCTCTTAAAAAATGCCCAAACAACAGGAAAGCCAAACCACCACCAACCAAAACTCAAAAAATATATATATTTACCTCACGACCAAACAATCATTTACAAAAGTTCATTGGAAACTCTTGTGGAGTCATTCTTGTATTTTTCATATCTCAGTACAGCCAATATTTCCAAGTTTTAAATCTCTGTCTGCAATAAATCACGTTTTTATTGTCAGCTATTTTTCATAGAGCAATGTTTCACAAAACTTTATAAAAGTGTTTGGGAGGCGTTTCATTGTGTTCGGCAGTGGGAGTGAGGTGTAGCATGGTATATGTATATTAGTTATATATAACAGAATGGAAATCAGACTGACCCTAGCACTGCAATAGCCAAGTTTCCATCCATATTTAACCACTGGTGCATGTCCCACACCTGCAAGGTAGGAGAGCTCTGCCCACACCAGTAGCCTGGAATCCTTTCCCCACCTTGGACAAACAGATCCTTAGCATGTCTGGTTGCTCTCTGCTTATTTTCAAGACCATCTCTACTTTCTTGACCTTGTCTTTCATTAAACTTCATTTACTTTGTCTCCTTTTGGGCATCTAAAGATTTTCCCATTTGTCATTTAATTGATCCAAAATTATACTAGAAACAACTCGATAAAGCAGAAAGCTGCATAAAAATTTTCTGAAGATATTTTTTAAAATTTCATTGTTGTGAGAAACTAGGAACTTATAAAATGGGATGTATACGGTGGCTCTCTTACCAGAAATACTGAGAAAAAATTTCCTTCTTTCACTTCTTTCATCCAGCTATCTGACATGAATTTAAGAAGGAAATCCAAGCACTCACCCCACACAAATTTCAAAGCACAAGAATAAAAACCTGCAGGTATATTCAAATAATATAATATAATCCTCAAATACCGTGAACAATTATTTTAACATTTTTTTAAAAAACTAAAATTGAAATAGAAGAAAGCTTCTCATTGCAGATTCTGAACTTTGAGGTGCTTATCTCCACACCCAAACTTTTGATCATCTTCCAGTCAGTACTTCAGTCACAACACAACTATATGTACACATACAGGATAAGAAGAAGAAAAGTTGGAGCTGCTATAAATAATCAACAAACAGAACAACTAACAGGCACAGTAATGAAAAAAGGAATAGTTTTATAGGATCAAATTTGCTATAATTTCACACCACTGTACAGCAGGGGATACTGTATGAAAAAAAAAAGCCAGTCACTCCTGATAAAAATGACAAAATACAATTATATCACTGTCCCATCAAAATAACAAGACTTTTACCAAAGAACTGGGGATGCTGACAACTCACTACAACCCTTAAGGAGACAGTTCCCGGCAGCCTGGTCACCTGGAGGGTCAGAAGGGTGAACAGGACACCGGAGAGGTGCACTTATTAATACGTTTCTCAGTAACAATTTATAACTGTATTGTTAATGAGATTTCTTTTGTGTTAATTAGGTAATTTGGACAGGGAACGCTAGGACTGTTGTAAATGGTCAAACCACAATACATTCTTGCTGTGTTTTAATTAACTTTTAGGATTAATTAGACTAACAATATTATTTGACTTCCTATACAAGGTATAACCCCCTAATAACCTGGTAAGCACAAAGATAATCTTTTAAAAACATGAAACATTTTATCAGTAAATATTTTCCTTTTGAAGAAATCATCACATCAGTTATCAGAGCAGAGTAGGCCCAGAGAGGTGGCCGTGATACAAAAGAGTGAAATATTATTTCATGCATAGTTACTTCCAGTGAGAACCAAATTTTAACTTATGACTATTACTTAGTCAAAATTTATATTAGAAATCAGTTGGTTGCACCTTATGTTTATAAAAAACTTAAATCTTATTATAAATTGTGATTTTATGTAGCTGAGAAGCAGGAGAAGTTATTTTGCCTGTATCATACATGGAGGGCAAGGCAGAGCCAGTGATTAAGCTTAGAATTGCCTATTTTCTGGTCCATTGTTCTAATCACAAGATCATCCTTCTATGCTCAATTTTGGATAATAAAGAAATTATATAATATGGATTTTTCAAGCTTCATTTCCAATTACTTGTCTGCAACCAGGGTACAATTTTATTGAGTTTGTCTCTTAGGCAACGTTCTATCTCAATTTGTTTTGAAGTTAATAGATCTTTTGTATGGATTGAGTACATTTATTTTTTTAACTGCTATAGATTATTCAGAATCTCATCAGCAATGAATAGACACATACAGGTGTTTACGGTGTATTTCCTTTTTTTGGCTAGATAAATGATCAGGATCAAATCATTTCTAACAGATACACCTGCCTTTACAGGTTCAAAATTGTCTCTGCTTGGTGAACAATAGCATTAGGTCCAAAAACGGATTTGATGTACATTTTTTGCCAATTAAACTAATTAGAATATCTTCAGAAAGTTGATCACAAGATTTGTTTCTAAGACTTTGAGGCATTTGCACTTGCATATATCCATAAAACTGATTGTGTGTAATATCCCAATACATCTTTACTTTCAAAAAATCAGCTGTGTGCAGTAGATAAATAAAAAATATCAGTGTGTGGTAATGTAAATATTTACTGCCAGAAGCCAATGAAGTAAGTACTGCCTGTAGTTGGCAAGACATTACAGAAAGCTACAAGATGATAACACTAACTTTGACTAATTCAGTTTTATTTGCATATGAAAACCCAGCATCACCTACTGTGAAGTAATATGCTCCTTTCCCAAGTACCACAAATATTTGATGCAGAAAATCAGTTTCTCCATCACTTAGGTGAGTATTAATGAAATATAGAGCCCAGAGTCAGCAGTGATCCCTATTCAGGCACTGGGGGAAGCAGCGGAATTTCAAGTGTCCCAGTTGAAATCCCTCAAAGTGATAATCCCAGCTTTTAAAATTCCTTTTTGCATCACAAATTAGGGAGATTTCCCATGCTCCAAGCACAACATGAGAAATAAAACCCGCTCTCCACCTCAACTGTTTTCACAAACAGCCTCATCTCTCTTATCAGTTCCAGAGGTCTAACATCAGTCAAAATCTTCAGACTATTTGGGGCATTGTTCGAGTAATCTTTCAAAATGAAAACCAAAAGCACATTGATTCACAAGTCCGTAGGCACTTCTTGCTTGTTCAAATTTGAAGATTACTTTTCTAGATAATATTCTTTGTGGAATACACTAATTACTATAAACATAAGTACTGCAAAATGGTTACTGTATAAAAAAAATAAGTAAAATACCTACATCAATAGCAAAGTGTCAGTTATAAATGAACTCATTGATTTTGTCCTTTTGCACCACTCTGAGCAGTCGTGACCAAGACTATAACTAACACCATCTTTTTGCCTGGTTTTAATAAAATTTATGCATTCAGTATGTACATGGCACCCTGTCAAGAAAATAAATTTACATCAAAGTGTGTCCTCTTCTTGCTACAGGGGAGTTGTTTGTCCTTATTGGTCAAGATTTGCCAAGGTCTTGAATAATGACAGCATGTCTGAAAATGATGACAGAAGAACATTAGCAGCTACAGGAAGTAGCAGAGGCAGTTAGAGGGCAACCAGTCTTTCTCTCCACCTCCTAAATCAGAGATAATGCCAATATAAAGATGGATCCATGAACTTGATGCACTCTTAACCAATATCTGGAAGTCATATTTTGATTTTTAGATTTATATTAAAATAAATATTGCTAAATAAATAATATTGCTTAGACTGTCCTAAGATCTTAACATATTAAGCATCATAAGCCGTAGATTTGTTTTTTTTACTATAATACAAACGGCAGAAGAAAACTGAATATAATTGATCTCATATGCATTTATCCAATGCAGTACAATGACAGGTTTGAGGAAGATGCATCATTTTCTTTGTAATTTATATTCAGAAGCTTATTAATATAAACATTGTGGATCGGTTTTATCTGATAGGTCCAATGTCCTATGAGGTAAATGAGGGAAAAGCTTTATCAGTTGAGACACTGAAAAGCCATCTCACCATATGCTTTTCAACCAGTAAGTATATGATATACATTTCCCAGTATTATAGTTCTAAACTCACAGACGTGTCAAATATTGTCCAAAAATTTATGTGCATTTGTCCTCCATCAATAAAGAGCAAATCATTTTACCAAAAGCTGACAGGAAGAAGCTCCATTCCAGACAAAGCTTCCCATTGATGCAAACAGCCCCAGTCCTCAGTTCATGCCTCCCTTAACCACAGCCCCCCTCTGCCCCACCACCCCAAAGCAACTGAATTTGCCCATCATGCCTCTAACAAAAGATAGCACAGAAATAAATCACTGAAACAAGCACTGGCTTTTTTTTTTTCAGCCCATCCCTGCAACAGGAGCGGATAATACCTTTCTGTACTGCTGAGGGTTAAAGGTGCTTTGAAATATCAGATTATTTCAGAGAGAAAAAAAAAAGAAATCAACGCAAACCTTAGAAATCAGAAATGGAAAAATCCTGCTGGATCTCTTTGGTAAAAATACCTTTGCAATAATCCCTTTTATGTTACCTGCTGCATTTTTTTTACTTATAGGTGTCTATTTTCCTTTCTACCTTCTTCTATTAAAATAGTTTCAATATATTTAATTTATAAATGATAACTTCTTATTCCCTAAGGTTTGTCACTTTTCCTAGGGGAAATACACGGCTAAAAATTCAATCATTTCAGAAGGTGTTTTCCATCTTTCTAACACTGAGTTTGCTGAAAGTATTGGGAATGGAGTCTCTGGAATAAAAAATTGTTTGACTTATGCTAAGGAGCACATTGGCACAAGCTGGTGAAATCTCAGAATAGTGTTGGTTGGAGTCTTGTCAAATGTTACTGATATCAGTGAAACCAGTAAAAGCTGCTTCCTTGCGTCTTCCTTAGTTTCTTCTCTGCCTCTACTCTGCCCATTTCATTACAACCTATGTGAGCTTTTAAATTTTTACATCAACAGTATGTTTAAAATAGCAATACTCCATAAATTAAATAAAATCAATACATAAAGAAAAATATGGAAGTATTCTCACTGTAATAGGAGTTGGGTTTTGAAAGAGCAACGGCTGCGATGCTTTTTACTTTTCTGACATATGCCATGCTTTATTTAATCAATCCCAAACCAATCCCTAGCATACCTTTGAAAGAAGCAGAAACGCTGGTTCATTTGCTTGGGGGTGGGAAATGGAATAGCAAGGATGATCAGGGGCGAGCGCGTTGCATCAAAGATTCATAGTTACTGCTGTCCTCAGCACTCGGGAAACAAAAGTCATGTTTCAGATGTCAAATCCTATAATTCCTACACTTTGGTCCAGGGCACACGGTTTGGGATAATTTTTACAAGTAGCATAATTAATCAAAAAATCCCTCAATCCGAGTCATTCTTTTAACACCACATTAACGTTGTCACGCAATTTCCAAAAGTGACAAATCTAAACGTTACAAACACAACGAGAGGGATAAAACATGATCTGAAATGCCGGTTTACACACGCAGGTGTTTGGCCTCATTTATATTCTTCTCCCATCTAGCGCAGATAAAGCACATCTGGCAGGCGATGTTCCGGGTGTGAAAGTCTGGCTGAGCCTCATCACAACTGAGCGTGTCCAATTTTCTCTCCCTGCATGGAGCAAGTAGTAACATCGTGCATCAAAACTTATCTGGTTTTTTAGCACATGAACGCTCATCCTCTTCCAATCACTGCTGTATCTGAAATACAAATGCTTTGAACAGCTCAGGTAGGCAGGTGTTTGAAAGTTATCGCCAACGCTGGAAAGAAGGACCTTTTCCTTTTCAAACTACAAACTAAAACGTTTGGGTTTTCCTCCTACACAACAACAGAAACCACCTGAAACAGGCAAATGTCTTTTAGTGCCATCCATAACCACATCCCTGTGGAACATGGGAGCGACACCATCCCTGTCCCATTCCAGCCAACCTGAAACCACCTTTGAACCCACCTGGAAGGTAAAAGCAGGAATTCCCTGAGACAGAACAAGCATTTTGAGTCGAGAAAAGTCCTTCAGCACCAGCCCCAGCAGGAACTACAACTCCAAGAGCAAATGTAATCCTCTTCCACATCAAATTCACCCCATGTCCCTAGAGCTCCCAGGACAAGAGCAGCGTTATTACGCTGATCTTTTATTTAAGTTGTTACGAGTGTTTCTCTTGTTCACTAGCAGTTCTTTTAACCTCCATCTCCCCACCAGGTTCCCCCCCTTTCCTTCCTCTGCTCTTTCCCTGGATTACTACTGCCATCATTTATATATAAACGCTGTACACACAGAAAAGGAAGAGGCAAAAGAACAAAGCATAGGAAGCTAAAAATCCAATATCTATGGCTTTTTGAAGTAATTTCGATCTTAAGACAACCTTTCTGACCTTATTTAACATTTGTATTTCACTTGTTCATTCCCATACTTCTAACAGAAAATAAGTGATTTTATTATTTCTTTTCTTTTCTATATCGATGAAAAGAATCAGAATTGAAACAAAATACTTTTATCATTATAAAATCTCTGAGCGCACAGACAACTGAAGCGGGAATCAGTTATATGCCCGAGACTTCATAGGTTACAGCATTACCTGTGATGTTGTCAGGGAACAGGAGAACAGAGGGATACTCCCCTTTGTCACAAAGTAGACTGCCAAAAAGTGAAAATCACTAGAGTTCTGATGAACATTCTGTATAAAACTCCCATTATGTGGTTTCAGATTCTGTTTCAAACTTGGAATTCACTCCAGCTTTTTCTAGAGGTTAAAAACAGACATTCCCCATTTTCCCTTGGACTGTTGGGTGGTTTTTCCTTCTGCAATTATCTTTGCTTCCCTTTCTCCCAACCATTAATGACACTTCATCTAAACACCCTGTCCTGATTTTATACCCTCATGTTTTAAAGTTTATTTTCTTTCTGAGATTGAGCTGACACTTTAAAGACGAATGCATTATGGCAGGTTGAGTCAGTCATAATGTGTTTTGGAATATAGGGAAATTTTTTTTATGCCAAACAAAAAAGTTTGAAGTGCATTGGACAAGGATCTAAAAAAATCACAGGTAACTTCATGGTTGAAAGTGCTGGGTACTCTGCAATAAGACTTTTGCTTTGAAAAATAGAAGGAAAAAATACGCCAGGTTTCCTTACTGTTTCAAAAATCCCTAACTACTAACTACTTTTAAGAAATCTTCCCACTGCACAAATTTTATACACAGTCATTGTGGTTTAACGCCTGTAGGAAGCTCAGGCCCACCCAGCCACTTGCTCACTGCCCCACAGGAGGATGGGGAGAGAACTGGAAGAGTAAAAGTGAGAGAACTCAGGGGTTAAGACAAAGACAGTTTAATAGGGAAAGCAAAAGCTGCTCACACAAGCGAAGCAAGAAACTCATTCACCGCTTCCCATCAGCAGGCAGATGTTTCACCAGTTCCAGGAGAGCAGGGCCCCATCACAAGTTATTCAGAAATAGAAGTATTATTATGGTATAAAACATGATTGAACCCAAAGCGATACCTCAAAATGGACAAGAAAAAAAGAAGTATAGAATTGTATCTGCTGCTTCTATAAGATGTAGGAAAGAAAATTCATATTTTACTTTGTACAACGTTCCTTGGAACATAAGACACTAGTCATTTGCTTTGCGACAAACAGCAGAAGGGAACGTTTTTAATGTCAAAGTTGCTTAGATACATAGCCCTACTTAAATCAATATGAATTAAGCATCTAAAAAACATTATTTGCAATCTAGGCCTATGGTGCTTGTACATCAGAATAATCAGGAGAGATTTGGTATGCATGGTTTATTTCCCTGAAGGTTGAGAACGAGAGTTGTGGTCAGCCAGCATGAGAAGTGACTCAAGACGAACGAATAAATAAGTTTCACAGATTTGAGCTTCTGTTGCGGACTGAGGCACTTGGACATAAGGACAACCCTTCTGTACTGATCAGCCATCCTCACCTATTCCGATGGCAACAAGCTTCCTGTGTGATTTATTGTGTTATCGCATTGCCATCTGCGCTGGTGTCATGTTGTGGAAAGGTCTGAAAGCACAGACAGGAATTATGGGGATGTTAATTCTGCAGGAACTACTGCCTGGCTAATAGCATTGGGCCATGGTCTCATCCTTCCACAGTGTCAACAGCTCTGAAAACCAAGGGAATACCCTTCACACTGACATCAAGTGACCTTATGGTACTGTCATGGACACTGAGTTCTCTCCAAGATAGGAAAAGCAAGCTCTGCCAATTAAAAAAAAAAGAAAAGCTTTTTCTTAATTGTGGGCTGGGGTTTTGTGCTGGCTTGTTTGGGTTATTTTTTGTTTTGGTTTTTGGGGTTTTTTTGGTTGGTTGTGTGTTTTTTTCCCCAGTTCTTTCAACTACAGGTTGACTAATCATTTGGGGTTGAGGGAAAACATTAAGGTACAGTGATTTTGACACATTGTGTTAATAGAAAGTACAATTTCAGGATCACTTTGCACACTACAGCACAGTTTAACTCTTTCTTTGATTAGTCTTTGCTTTTTATCATCAAGCACAAGGTATCAACAGCTCATCGTTAACCAATCGCTTCAAATTCCAGGAACATCACAGTGAAAGGAGATAAATAGCACTTATTCTGCCATTGTATGTTTTTGCATGAAATTGATTTTAATTATGATGGCATTTTCAAAGAGACACAGCTCTTCATTGTGATTCCCATGAGGAATCAGCATGCTTTGTGATATTTCCAATTTGATACACAAGTGAGGAAGATAGGAAAAAGAGAAAGATAAGGAAGGCTGAGAAGAACAGAAAGGAATTCTTACAGCAGAAAGTAAAACTGTAAGAAGTTCAGAGAGCCAGAACCTGAAAGATTCCTGGGAAAAAGAAAAGCAAAAGAGACAAAAGGGTAGTCTATAAGGAAATACAGATCTTAAAAAAAGAAAGGAGAAATTGAAAGTTATAAATAAATCCTAGAAAGGTCAAGAATGGAAAGAAAAAGTAATAGTGAAAACACTAGCAAAGGAAACCACGGTCTGGGCAGTGCCATAGATTCATCAGACAGTTCCCACAGCAGGAATGTATAACAATTTTCTGTACTATAAACATTGTTCTTTTCCTTTAGTGCTTTTTTAAACCCACTCCACCCTCAGAGCACACCTCACTAGCCAATAATCTGAAGATGATGGAGCAGGAGGAGAGCTGGGTAAAGGGCAGGTGTTCTAGGTTTCCTGACTACTCCAAATTACTTTGGAATTGTAAAGCCAGGGCTGTGCTGAGGGCAAAGGGATGAAGCTTTCTTTGCTTCTGCAAAGCCATCTGGCCATACCCTGGTCTGCAGAACCGTTCCAGGTGGTGCACAACCTGGTTAATCTGGGCTGTGTCCAGTTGGATACACAAATGAGATGTTTATGCTGGGAGGGATTTTTCAGGCTTCTTTGCAGATAACCGTTCAGCCAGCACACTCTGCCTCACTGCTGTTGGAGCAGAGACCAAGGCCATGACAGCGGAGCCTTTGTCTTCCCAACCAGTGCTGCTCGGGGTTGTCATTCAAAGGTGCTATAATGTGGATTCAGCTGCAGACTGCAAGAGGAACCCACATTCTGTAACTAAGGAGGACCATAATGACTCTACTCATCTTCCCCCGAGAGCTAGAAAAGCTGTAGCAAGACTTTTCTACTTGTTCGAAAGTATCGGGTGCTCAAAAACCAGGTTAAAAGCCCCTAAATCCATGCTAGGCATTCAAATAATCAGATTGCTGGTGGAAACAGCAAGTAGGACAGAGGAAGGAAAAAGAGAAGCCTTCCATGGAAGAGTAGCTAAAATGTGGGATGTGACTCTTAATCCTAAAACTCCCTGCTCAGCCTCTCTGATCGATGTTGTCTTCAGTGAAAAATGTGGTCTGTTAACATGGTGTGATTTGTGGTAGCTCTGTAAGAGCTTTTGCTATGCCAGGAGGCCTAGTACAATGCTTATATAATGAGGATAAAATCTGGAGTATTCTGAATTTTTGTTATTATATTATACTGGCACAAAGGTGAGCTACTGATAAAATAATAAAGGCAGAATGAAAAGCAACATGTAAAATCAACAAAAGACCTGAAAAAGAAAAACCAGGAAAGAAAAAT
>JAOXNH010000031.1:79820066-79833550 GCA_028566575.1 Bartramia longicauda
GATATGGTGTAGGGAAAAACTTTGTAGAGTAGGGAAGATGGTTGGACTCGATGATCCCAAGGGTCTCTTCCAACCTGGATGGTTCTATTATTCTATGATTGCAATTCCACGTCCAAATATCACGAGTTATAGATTGCACACGAGCAGGCAGTATAATCTATGAGACAGCCTGTGGCTGAAAAACTACATTGAGTTACTTCATTTCAGCAAAAGGCAACCTTAAGTTAAGGTCACTCACAAAGCTTTGTAGAGAGATGCATATACAAAGACTGCCTATGGGTTTAAAACGAATAAAATCCCCAAACTACCCAAACAAGTATCATAATAAGCTCTACTAAAAATAAGTACTATTCCTTTATCGACTCCCACAGGCTAAGGCCCGATTTCAGGTTAGGTCTGGTTCATTTTAGTTCCAAAAATGGCAATAGTTGCAGGGTAGTGTGTATTTGGCTGAACAGGGAACAAGTTCTGTTGTCAGAGCAAATGGGGAAGAAAATAAAACAAGAAAAAACAACAAATTTTCCTCCATACACACTTCTTTCCTTCTTTGCTATGGACTCTGAAATTCCCTCTTCTTTCTTCTGTGCCATCTCCTTGTTTGATCTCTGTTACTGTGAACTGATATTAAGAAGATTAAAATATGTGGGTTTTTTTCCACTCTTTAACTAAATAAGCCTTGTCTCATAGTTGCCAAGCAGCAATACAAACTGCTACAAAGAACAAACATTGTAGAAAATATCTTTTTCAGCCCTACTACAAAAAAAAACTCCTACCCAAAGAAATCCACGCATCTTTCAGTAAGATTTTAAACTGCTCATACACTAATCTCATTACTATCCTTTCTATTAAAACCCTCTGTTCATTTGTTAGGGTATCATCTCCTAGGGGGGAAAAAAAAAAAGCTTTGAAGAAACATGAAAACAAAAACAATCACAAGAAATGTTTCTACTGGCTGTGAAAGACGCTCCAAAATGATCTGTCTGGTCATGAGATGAAATCTCTTTGAAATTCATTAAGTCAGACACCATCAGCCCAATCCTGCAATTCTGACTCAGGCAAAACTGTCATTGACGTCAGGGAAAGCTTTGCCTTTATGGAAGAAGTGAGAACGGTTTTCAGGACTGGAACCTAGTTGTGTTTCATTTCATTACCGTCTTATTTCACACGCAAAAAACCCCCACTTAAATCAGAATGATATTCTAGTCTAAAAGTAAAACCGCACATCCACAGAACACAAAACAAGCACGGTCTGAACTGCAGTGGAATTTTATTGTGGCCTCTATTTTAACTTCCCGTTAGATGTCAGGACGGTGCAGAAATCAGCATATATTTTCTTTATGAGTGTTGGCTTCTCTCAAAGTGATTTATGAAAACAGATCTGCTACTAGAAGTGCTGTAGGGTAGACAGAAGGTTGTAGGAAAAACACCAACACACTAAAGAACTAAAGAAAAATAGGCAAGAACAAAGCATAAAACCAAGCAGTACAGGAATATCCAAGCATTTAACAGTTTCTTAAGATCTTCCAAACACAGGAGAAAACATCCCATTTACACTCAGGGAAGGAAAGAAAAAGTAAACCAGGTATTGCATCAAGAGGACTTTCTTCCAGAGCTTGGGTAATGTTTGGGACTACAGACCTTCAGCTCTCTTGCTTTTCAAGAGTTCCAGTCTCACATCTGAGAGTAACGAGCAGCTAAGCCCAATTATTTCAAATTTACCAACTCTGTGGAGATGCACTAACATGCTCTATGATACTTTGGAAAACATTTTTGCTAAAATAAAGATTTTTCAAATCTGATTTTTCAAAGATAGGCATCAATAGTATCATTTGTAAAACTTAAGAGTGTAAGTTTCTGAAATTATTCACCTTCAAGAAACTGCTGGAAGCTTCAATTTCTATATTAAAGCTACTGAAACCCCTCTTAGTTTTCATTTACTAAAGCCCCTCAACTTGTTAAGAGCAGACAAGAAGAAAAATTTAATGTTACAGTTCAGAAGTAGACCAGGGTCAAGTCTAGAATTATAAATCCCCCAAATTTGAGACTTCTCATTATCTAATCAGGAAAAGTTACATCTGCAGTTCATAGATTATCTCAGGTTGGAAGGGACCCATAAGGATCAGAGTCCAAATCCCTGCACCTCACAGTTGATCATACTTAGGTAGGAACATAACCAATCATAGCCCAGAGCCTAAAGAAAAATTGGGATAAGTTTAAGGCTTTGTCTCATTTAGGATGCCTCGTAATGAGTGTCAGTTTTATTATCATTAACATTTGTACTGGAAAAGCAGAGAAAAATATCCAGGATTAACAGAGGAAAAACTGCTAATGCATATTCCATGGTATGTTTGGTATTTGTGGACAATTAAGACTGAAGTTTCACCCAAGATGCGCATGCTGTTAGGTACAGTCATGAACCCAAGATTTCTGCTCCAAAATTAAAGTTACTATGCTCAGATCTTCAAGGTCTGGCCAAGTATTGGGGAGATAATATCAGCACTGGATTGACACCTGAGAAAATCCTGGTTTTTTATAACCTTCTCTCTTAGAGTGAACAAAAAAAAGATTATGAGAATATTCTTTGCAACTACAACAGCTATTACAACTGTCATAACAGCCATTATAACTCTGTTATTACACAGAGTACCTCTGTATCACAGGTTCAAGATCCATGTCCATGTGTACAAGTCTGTTACTTCCCTGAATGTGCAAGAAAGATTAAAACACAGATACAACAAAATATGAAGTGCAACTCCACTAAAAAAAACTATAAAGGAAATATTTCTACATGCATCTTAGATACTCTATATCTAAAGTCAGTTTTCCAGAGGGATTCCCTAAAAGAAAAAAAAAAGAAAAGAAAAAGTTTACATTCATTGATACAAGTTAAAGGTTACCAAAGAACTTCTTACATTAGAAGTTTGTTTGGAAAGCCGCTCATTGCTACAGAAAAATTCATGAATTGAAAGAATATATTCATTTGTTATCTTCCAAAAAAAAATATATTTGAATTATCTCTTGGAGGCAGTTCTCTTCTTTGGACAGGCTTCCAAGTAAATATTTCAGTCCTTAGTGCTGTTTGATGTTCAATATTTTTTTATTTCTTAGATGTATCTGTTTTCACCATGTATTTTTCAGTATCTGCTGGAGGAGGGGAAGGAGTAGGACTTAAGAACAACTTGATATATTCAGCAGTTATTTCATCATGTATGAGTGGATTACATTAAGATTTAGTACATGAAGACATCAAATAGTGATTTTAAAAAATTTTAGTGCATATCTTACAAGTTTGAACCCAGTATTTTCTGTATTAAAAGGTAAATTGAGGCAGTTTCCATCTTGAGAGACACGTTTTGCCCTGTGTTGTTTCATTGTCCAGTCATCCTGTAAAAGGGGGTGTTACCCCAGCTAATTCTTCTAACCACAGGCTGTAGAGCAGAGCCAGGCTAAGGAAACAGCATACAAATAAACAAACCAAAAAACCCCTCTTTGGTTTGGCACAGGTCAGAAGTTGTTACTGGGCAGTTAGAACCTTTAATAAAGTGCTTTCCTATGCAACTCACAGAAGCCATCCCCACACCTGTGTGCCTTCCTGTGTGCATCTGTTCTGCCAAGAAATAGCCAATGGGCCAATTGTTTGCTACGTTTTTGCCCAAAGAAGTGGTGGAGTCTCCATCCTTGAAGATATTCAAAAGCCATCTGGATACGGTCCTAGGCAACCTACTCAACATGACCTTGCTTGAGCAGTGGAGTTGGACCTGACAATTTCCAGAGGTCCTTCCTGGGGTTCTAAGATTCAATTTTGAGTTTTAAATACAATCAAATAACACTTCAGTATCTAGATTTTGGATTATTTTCCCTATTGAGATAGACCATTGGGAATCAACTTAGTATTCCTAGCCCAATCTATACTGTTTGCCCATAATTTGTTTTATACACATATTTATCTCTGCAATGACCCATGATCCTAAGTCTTTAAAGCACATACCTGAAAACGTGAGCAAAGAAATGTCATGTGAAATCAAGAAAACCAATATTAGAAAAGTTATTGAAAGAATTTTGATTTATTTTCCTGAAGGAAAAAAAACCAACCCCCACCCCTCAGTTATATCTACCTTTGATACAATAGTTGTTCTCTAAAGCAATTACTGTACTACTACTGAAAGAGCACATATAAGTGTATATTGCAGTTATTAAGTAATTCTTGACACAGCAGTCAGCCAGTTCCCATTTTCCACGTTTAGCCTAACACAAAGGTAAGCTTTTATATTACGTCAACAAGTGCAAAGGGATTTCTTCTTACAGGGAGCATAAACACAGGAAAACTTTGCAAGACATCTGCATCGTTTTAACTTCAGGATACTGTTTACTTGTTGTGCTGGTTTTTGGCTGGGATAGAGTTAATTTTCTCCATATTAGCTATTATGGGGCTGCGTTTAGGATTTGTGCTGAAAACAGCGTTGGTAACACAGGGATGGTTGAGTTATTGCTGAGCAGAGTCCAGGCCTTTTCTGCTCCCCACCCAACCCCACCAGCAATGGGCTGGGGGGGACACAGCCAGGAGAGCTGACCCCAACTGACCACAGGGACATTCCATGCATGGGAGTGATGGCATTTTTCTTCCCAAGTCACCATTACAGTGATGAAGCCCAGCTTTCCTTGGGATGTCGAACCCCTGCCTGCCATGGGGAGCAGGGAATGGACTCCTTGGTTTGCTTTGCTTGTGAATTCGGCTTTTACTTTACCTATTCAACTCTTTTTAGCTTTGATATTCATTCTGGTAACCTAACACTTGTTCCATTTTACATTTGTTTCACCTAACAGCCTTCACTTATTCCGAGCAGGCTCCTGCAGGTGTCCAGGCATGCATGATAATTAGAAAACATTTCTTCTGAAGTAATAAGCCAAAGTGTACTGCCTTTAAGAAAGAGCACTGTGAATTCAACAAGGGTCATGCTAGTTATATTGAATTGAAGGGTTTTTTTTTTTTCAAAGAACACTGCTTGATCTCACCTTTCATCAATTTTAAATACAATCATTTAAATAAAACATAACAGTAAAAGCACAGCTGCCAGGATAAGTCTAAATACATTTCTAAAGCCTTCCTTCTCCTTCTGCACGCACTACAGCATTGTAACAAAAACACTTCGCCTGATGTTTTAATATTGAAAGAAAAATAATCATCACATATGGAGCCTGGATTCTTGATGGACATCGCTCAGATATTTTAAAAACAGAATAATTTTATTTTTGAATCTTTTTTTGTGATATTCACATGCTTTAGTAGCATCAGAGTTTACTGTAGTCACTGCTAATCTTTGTGAGACAGTGAAATAGATTATTAAACAAGTAAACAAATTACCAATGCCTGAGGAAGGAAATAATTGAGATGCTTTCAGGAATCCAGTATGAATTAGTTTGCACTTGTTTTATACAAAATTCATATTTCCACTTCTTTGAGTGCAGTGCATAGCTTTTGCCTTTTTTTTATTATTATTTTGTGCAAACAGAGCTCCTGAACCACATCAAAACCTGTCTGTCCCTATCGTTGATGGGCACTGTTCAAACTAAGCAGAGGTGGCAGTTGTCTTTTTTTCCTAAATGTGTTTTGTAGCCTTATCTGCTGCCGAGGAGGTCTTAAAAGCCTCTACAGTTCAGCCATTCTTAAAAGCCTTTTTGAATGAGATATTTTTTTCCAAGAGGTTTCTATACAGCAAAAATATTTTTGACCTTCCTCTAGAAAAAGTATCTTGACATCCATGGAAAATTAGTAACATTTCCAGTGGGTCAAGTCTACTGGAAAGTTCTATATATATTTACTAATGTCTCACAGAATTGATTTCTTCTTTACAGCCATCATTGGGGGAGTATTCAACAAGCTGGATGGATCTCACATATGTACTCAGTCATCCAGCCACGACAGGAAACAAGAAAATATTTTACTCCCATTTTAAACTTTGGAAAATAAAAAATAAAATATCAATACTATGTACCAGAATTATGAAAACATCTATATGTGTTCTCCAGATTAGAGAGCACTGCTATCTCCAGAGGATCTGGAGACGCTTAGGTTCTTCTGAGAAATAAAAACCAACTCCTTTACCAACTTTCAAGTTTCCTCCTATTTCCCCAAAAGTGGTATGAAGCAGTGCCACAGAGACAAGAGCAGACCTGAGTTTCAATCTGTATTCCTGAAGACTGCCTTCTAACCCCAGTGAGACCCAGGAAAGGCGCAGCAGCTTAATTTACTTTTTGCCATTGCTGCATTCCTCTTCCCTTGGTAATAGCCTTCATATTGCTAGACATCCTAATTGGGGAACCGACGCGCTACATTTGTAATGCAAGGCTACATCCATTCATATCACTGTTTTTCATCCAACTTCTTTTATTCCAAGGAACGGGTCACTATAGGATTGCTCACCAGCCAGAGACTACTTGAGCACTGCACATTTACATCTCCAGACTGAAAGTATGAATCACCCTTCAACAACATTTCTCCATAGAGACCACAGCTCCCCATCACCAATACTGAATGGATTTGAACTTGATCCACCAGGGTCTCAGCTGTTTCCAAGATCTCACACCCAGCAGAACTACAGGCATGCTCCTCATTTGTCTCTCTCATCTCCTGGGCTGACATACAGGAACATTTCTTTAAAAACAATAATAAATGTATTTTGGTGACATTTTCAGCAAGCAGCACCCTTACTGAGAATGAAGAATGGAAATGCCACCCACATATAATTGAAGCAGTGACAATAAATTGATCTCATTAATTCTTCCAGTATCTCTGGAACCGTGCAGGGTTCAAACTGAAACTGTATTACGGGACATACTAACGGTACACTCTGATTCCCCCATGCTTTGGAGGATTTCAAGTGAATCTGAAGCTTAATGTCTGTACCTGTGAATTAAGTAGCCTTGCTTCATGTTTGCCTCTCCTCAGGAAAAAAACTGAGGTGCAAACACAAACTTGATACTCCAAATAAAATCACAGTTTGTAAAATAAACTAAAGCATCATTCAGTGAAGCAAACTGCTCAGGTCAGCAAAACCACATCCCTCTGCCCCTGAAAGAGACACTCGGAGTGGCTGTTCTACTGCCACTTTCCTGGCAGCCTCCTATTTTTGCTGCAGTTTCTATAAACTATAGATTCCTTTTATCTCCTGCCTCCCGGCCAACACAGTCGGAGTGAGAGGGAAGAAACCTTCCATCCCTTGTCTCTTCTGAAAAGGCGAGACACAGTCTGGTCAACCTATGGAGGGCAGAAGAGCAGTAGAATCTCATCACTGGTTTCCTCTTCCCATTTTCTACAGTTTCTCTCTCCCACCAATACATCCCAGTCACCTGAAGCTCTGGGTTTCTCCAGACTCCCATCACACAGATGAACCATAAACTGACCACCACAGGCTGCTGAACAGTGCACAGACTCCACCCTCCTAGATAAATACCATCAAGCTTGACACATAAGATGCACATTAGGTCTTCTCTAGTCCAAAAAAGGATGAAGTTACTCTAGCTTGACAAGCAAATAGCAAATAAACATTACTAAAAAAATAAAAATAATTTTAAAAATAATAAATAAATCTGATTAAGAGAAGTAGTCAAGCATTAAGAAGTTTTCTCTGAGAATTAGCCCTGGACACACGGATAGTCTTCTCACAGATAAAGAGCAAGAAGTGGCTGAAGCAACCCTGACTACATAAAAGGCAAGTCAAATCAGAAAATGTACATTTTCCTTCAGAAGATTTGAACATCCCAGATGGGGAACAACTAAATGCAGCTTCCTCAGAGTCAGTGGTTGTGACTGACCATCTCCCTCTGCTCCAAAATGCAATTCTGAGGTGTGTAAGCATGCAAAACACCTTTATTTATGTAAATTCTATGGTCATACCTATATTAGCAAAAAATGCCAAGCTCATTTGTCTGGTTTTTTATTTGGTTGGGTTTTTTGGGGGTGGGGGTGGTGCCAGGAGGCATATTTGTTGTTGGTGTTGGTTTTAGGGGGGTTGGTTGGTGTTTTGGGGGAGTGGGAGGAGGAAGTATTGACTGGTTGTTTTTTAAAATCTTAACTCCATCTGCAGTAAAAAAAAAGTCATCCCAAACCCCAACATACTTCCTAAATAGAAACAATAATGATTTAACTGTTTTCCCCTTTATCTGCAAAAAGGGGACTGAAAAATCACAAGAGATTTTTCCATCTTTTCAGGACACATCTGTGAAGGCCATCCAAAAGTATACATAAGCTGTATAAACAGTTCACAATTGCCATTCCTCAGGTGTCTCAGTCAAAGCTTGCATTTATCAATTCCAAACTCATCACAACTCTATGAAGACAGCTATTGATTTCAAGTCATATCCAGCCATAGACTTTATCAGCAGATATGAGGACTTGGAATTCACCAAGTGCTTGTAAATGATCACTTGGGCACTGAATTGAACTTCAAAACCATATTTTTGTGTAAGACTTAAAATATATGCTCAAACAAATTAAAGCATCCCCTATTCACAGTCTAGTGTTTAATATTCTCAAAAAGGTGTCCTATATGCATTGCTATTTTAACCACACATGCTGAAGAACCACCTGCGTGAGCCAGTGAGCATCAAGCCTCAAAAGGTGGCCAGACTTATTCTATAATGAGTGAAACAAGTCACCTGAACAAGCAGGTAAAGCTCATTTATCCCCATTTTCTGATATTAGAGAAGCCCTTCTGCAAAAACGTCCCTTACACAGCTTTAACATTCCCGAAAGTTTAAGCTCTCAAGACTTGCATGATATTTTCAAGTGATATCCCTTTAAGATATAATCAACTGACACACTTACTGCCTCCTTTAGCCCAGAACAATGATGGTAGAAAAAAGCTCATTAAAAGAACTACAAAATACTTCATTAAGTAAATCAACAAAGAAGGAAAAACTATGTAAAATTACATCTCTCAAAGTTTTTCTAGACCCCTCCCAGCATAAAGCAAGTTGCCACACATAAATAAAAGCTGGACAGTAAAGGAAAGAGAATAGCACAGCCATTATTCAAATAGTCTTCCTCCGCTATCAAGCTACTGTTAGGCAGAAATAGGGATGTACATACACAGCCCACTGTTTTAGTCACACAGACAGATTTGGGACCACATCCCACCTGGTAAGAGGAGTCCTGGCACTCTGGTACCACTTTCCTCTTCTTGCACACCAAATCAGCAAGCAGTGCTTCTTGAACCTACAGCTATTGCTGCTTCCATATTATTCACACTCTGTTTAGAAGTGGAATAATCTAACCAGCTTCCATTTAGGGTAAAATAAGAAAGGTAAGTAATTCCAAACAACTCCTAGAAATAATACCAAAATATAGGGACAAAACCAATACGGACTTAGGTGACATTATATTAACACCAGCTAGCACTCGTACACTAGCCCTTTTCCATACATATTTCCTCTCACCACAACTGTGGTTTAGTGATGAAGTGTTTAGGTAGAAAGCATTAGATAAGAGAAAAACCAAAGACTATCAGATTATTTCAGAAAAACAAAACCCAACAAATCAGAGAATTCAACACAATCCATTTCACAGATGTGAACTGCAAATACTGCAAACAAGAAGTAAAACATAAGACAGTAAAACTAAGTAAGGAGGTAGAGTGATTTGAGAATTAATACAGTGAAATGAGCACAAGGAGGAGTAACAGCAGTGTGGGCAGGCCAGTAATCACCTATGACTTTTTCATACCAGTATTCAGCTAAATCTTGTCAGCACAGCCTCCCCTCCCCTCAGCGCTGCCTCTTTGCCTCGCACAATGAGCTCCATACCGAAAACCAGAATAAAATGAAAAGCTGACAGGAAAGCAGAGACTTTCTCTAAACTCTTTGTACTCAAGAAATAGAAAGATAGAGCTATAAAACAGCTGAACCAGCCCCCTAGAATACAAAACCACAATGGGATTATTCAAGATTTCAAGGAATCCCTAGAATTTGCTAGAAAAAAATATACTACAAAGAAACAGCAAAAGGTCAAAGTTATTAAGTTTTCCTACATTAGAAGCACTACTCCATTTACTGAGTCCCTGTACTCAAGAAGTACTCATAAGACAAAAACAAAACATACCAAGAAAGCTACCTCACCCTAAAGCAACGTCAAAAAACCATATTCACAAAGAAAAAATAGAAGCCAAATGACAGAAAATATTTCATCAAAAAAAAAATTAAAAAAATTAATCTTAAAAACCCCACCATAAAGCCATCCATTAATTACCTTTCTGGGCAGCTGCACCTCCTCACAGGTCGGACATCAGAAAAACACATTAGAGCTGTTCTTCCTAATATAAAGGAGCAATAGCTGGGCCCAGGTTCCTTAGTTACCTTGTTAAGAGCTTAATTGAATAAATAAACTCACCTGATTCTGCCTGTCCCTGCCCTGGCCTCCACCTGGCGTGTGAATTAGATCAGAGGGGTGGGGGCTGTGCTTGGGAAGAATTAACCTAGAGAGGCTCTTTTTCCCCTTTTCCCCGCCCCAGAAGTGGGGTGTTTTGCAATAATTTTATTACCAGAAGTATATTTCTCAAAACTCTTCCTTTATAGGAGACAAATAAGTTTTTGCTTTAAGGTGTTTATGAGTTTTAAACGTGTTTTGTACAAACACCTTAAATTTTGTTTATACTTTGACATGTCAATTATTAAAGTTTAAAAAAAAGGTAGTATCCATCATCCTCACTAGGTTGAACAGCACATCAGCGTTCAGATCAGAAGAACAATGTACACAAATCATATATTTTTGTACTATATCTTTCTGCACTAATAAATATGTATTAGTACTGGAAAAAATAATTCATTTCAGTCGGGCATATCAAGTGGTTTAATACTTTTAGCTTGAAAACTATACAAGGATCTATACCACTGAAGCTGACATTGGAGGAATAAGCCAAGAGAGAATCCATTCTCTGAGAGCTGCCATCACTAACGTATTTTTTTACATCATCAAAGCGTGGATATAGGTCCAATGAGCTGTGTTGAGGTGCAGCAGGAGATCACAGACTCACCGAGTGGTAGGTGTTGGAAGGGACCTCTGGAGATCATCTAATCCAACCCCCTGCCAGAGCAGGTTGCAAAGGAATGTGTCCAGGCGGGATTTAAATGTCTCCAGAGAAGGAGACTCCACCACCTCTCTGGGCAGCCTCTTCCAGGGCTCTGTCACTCTTTTTCCACATGTTGAGATGGAATTTCCTGTGTTCCAGCTTGTGTCCGTTACCTCTTGTCCTGTCACTGGGCACCTCTGGAAAGAGTCTGGCCCCATGCTTTTGCCACGGACCCTTTAGATATTGCTCAGCATTGATGAGGTCCCCTCTCAGTCTGCTCTTCTCCAGCTGAACAGCCCCAGGTCTCTCAGCCTTTCCTCAGCAGAGAGATGCTCCAGTCCCTCATCATCTTCATAGCCTCCACTGGACTCTCTCCAGCAGTTCCCTGTCCTTCTTGAACTGGGGAGCCCAGAACTGGACCCAGTGCTCCAGATGTGGTCTCCCCAGGGCAGAGCAGAGGGGCAGGATGACCTCCCTCCACCTGCTGGCCACGCTTTTCCTGATGCACGCCAGGATGCCATTGGCCTTCTTGGCCACAAGGGCACATTGCTGGCTCATGAACAACTTGTTATCCACCAGGACTCCCAGGTCCCTCTCTCTGCAGAGCTGCTCTCCATCCAGCAGGTCATCCCCCACCCTGTACACAGGTAGATGAAGCCTATGGAGTGGTGCGTGCTACTCCTCTGCCTCCCTTCCCAGCAAGGTCCCCGCGCTGGGGCAATATTTGTACACGGGAGCTTCTCCTTATCGATTCTTTACACCTCCTCCCTTGCTCTTGTGTTTTTCTCCTGGCTGATTTGTGCGTGCCAGCAGGCCGATGCTTCTCTGGATGTCAGGCTTTATGTGATTTCAGATAGGCACAGACACTTCCCGCCCTGATTTGTGTACGCTGCCGGCCATAAATTGAGAGCTGCTTGGAGGTCTGGAGATAAAGAAAGGCCTTTTACGCTCCGCTGTTAGACACGGTCGAGTGTAGATTGCATCCCCCCTCCACTGCTCCAGGTGGTGGTGGAAGGGATGTCATACCACCAGGAGGGAAGAACTGATGGGTAAATGTGATTTCCAAATAATTTGTTTCTCTCTAAAATAGAAAAATGGTGGCTTTGTTCGACGTGGGCTCAACCCAACCTTGCTGGGTCCATGGGAAGGTTCCTGCTGCCTTTGGGTCCCTCTGGGGGTTTTGCTGCTTTCACTGAATTTGTTACCAGAGTTCTTTGAGTAGATTCTGCCAGACGTTTTTAAGGAAAACCTTCTTGCATATGTGGCACCAAATCAGAATTTTTGACTGTTTTAATAACGTATTTTACATTTCCCTTAAATTTTGGTTAAAGGGCGAACAGCGCGATATTGAAAGCCAGCCAAACCCAAGGAAGTTTCCCTCAGGCCCAGAAGCTAAACTGGCTTTCTCTGGCTACAGGAGTGGAGGCTGTGGTCCCAAAAAGTGGGTCCCAGAGGTGACCTGGCCCTGCTGGTGCCAGTTTGGGGACTCCTGCGCTGCTCCCTCCAGCTTCCCGGCCACGAGGCAGAGCGCTCTGCAGGAACCAGCGCGGAAGAGGCTGGATGGCTGCAGCCAGTGCATAATGAAATATTCATACTCCTGGCCTTCTTTATGTTTATTCATTCAACGAAACTTCTGACAATATGTTCTTTGGGCCTGTTTTAAAATATGCTGCCTTGGTGGAAGTTCTGGGGCTGGAAAAGGGTTAGCCAGAGGACTGCAGCAGAAGGAAGGTGAGGAGTCTTGTTTGCTCTCAGGTTCTGCCCTTCCTGCCTCCTTCGTGACATTCACAGCTCATCCATCCAGGAGCTGAGCTGCTTGTGCTGGCGTCCGTGGTTCTCCTCATCCTGATTTCTTCCTCATTCATTTTTTTCTGATGATGTATTTTGTCCGGATATTTTTTTAAGCCAATATTATTTTTTTTTCCCCCGTCTCCTTGACCTTTACATCAGAAATAGCAAATTTCAGGTAGCTCTCTTTGAACAAACAACTCAATATTGAGTTCCCAGCACAAAGGCTGGGGTAAAAAGAGGCTACACAATCCATGTGTATCCATATACAGACAAAAAGAGACTGTAAATAGGAAGAGGTAAATGCTTTTACGTCATCAGTGTCAGTCATGAAGCTGCCTCTTGAAAACTGGCTTGTATTTTGAAGTCTGCACGTAGACAAAGATGCTGAAAAGGGGGAAGATTAATAAAAGAACCTTGTGGCTGCCTCGGAGTCTGGGGAATAAGCTGTAAGGGAGAAATTCAACGAGGAGGTGTGTGGTTGTGTACACAAGATGTGCCCTCTCCACTGGAGGCAGCGTGGAGTGGTCACAGAATTTCACTGAATTTCACTGAATTTTTTAGAGTTGGAAGGGATCATAGAGATCATCCAGTCCAACTCCCCTGCCAAAGCAGGATTGCCCAGAGCATGTC
>JAOXNH010000031.1:79840800-79852010 GCA_028566575.1 Bartramia longicauda
GCGGGGAGCCGCCGGGCAGTAGGCGGGCGGCGGGAGCGGAGCCGCCGGAGCTGTCCCGGGTGCTGAAGAGGCCGGAGCCGTCCCGGGCGCTGAAGGAGCCGGCAGCACCGAAGCTCTCCAGGGTGCTGCAGAGTCCTGGAGCTCCGGAGCTCTCCGGGGTGCTGAAGGCGCCGGAGCTGCGCCCAGCCGCCGAGCCCCGCCGATGCCTCGGACAGGAGCCCCCCGGGGCTCGGCGGCGGCTGCCGGCAGCATGGCCCGGGTTGGGTACCTCCGGGCGGCTGTCTCGGGATTTTATCTGTGGGAAGCCGCCTTGCTGCTCAGGTGAGTCGTTTCCTTTGGGGAAGCATATCTTCCCTGCCCTGGCTACCTTGGGCAGCCAGTCCGTGGGCACGGAAACTACGTGTGTGGGATCCGTGCTTTGCGAATGACTTGGTAGCATCGCATCGCCTCGAATTTGGTTTTGCATGTTGTGGGCTGAAGGCTGCACCTTTCCTTCACCTCTTCCCAATGAGCATTTCCCTCTTCCATCTGGGAATTTTATCACTGGTTTTAGCAGGAAAAGCAACACTAACGATCTTGAAATTTCTTCAGCTGCAAAGTGTCTGTATCTAAAAGTTACAGAGGATAATCTGAGTTGGGAATATACAAGGTTATTTATTACTATAATTTATTCCAAAAAATCAGGGATTTTCCTTATACAGCAGCAGAAAAAATGAGAGCTGAGTAAACAGAGGATATGGTCTATGGAATTTCCCTCAAGAGGGATGGCATTTGCTGTACCGCTGGCAGTCTAGGATTTGTATTACAAAAGACAGGGACATACTTATAGATTATGACCTGAGTGGAGGACTGAGGTTCATACAGCTTTTCCTACTTTCTGCCCAGGACACTTTTTCTAGCCAAAGTAACGTTATGGTATCAGCACAAACATTCTTTTAATAGAGAGCTCTAAAAGAGCGGTGATAGCAGGCTAAAATAAACTGGAATTCTCTTTTTAAAGGTGCAAGGAAAACTTAAAAAGACAAATCAGACATGTAAAGGAGCAGACTTCAATGTCACCCTGTATTCCCTGCTGATGCAGTTAACCATGCCTCTTGTCAACAAACATTCTAGCTCTGCATCACAATAAACAGACTATGGCATATAACATCACGGTGCCAGACTATTTTAAGAATGACATTGTTATCCGACGGAGATAAAAAAAGGAAACATATTTGAAAAGTCGTTCTCCGGAGAGTTCGGGGATTATACACGTAAGGGATTTATAACCACAAAGTTAAAAGGGCAGCGTGCAGTGCCCCACAACGATGGCACAATTCACAGGTGTTCTCAGGTTCACAGCAAATCTTTTCTTTTTTGAAGATAGTTTAGTGACCTGTTTTGCATCAATATATGTAATGTAAATAGTTTATAATGTGAGTTTATTGTATTTATGCCAAAAAGAAGTACTTTAAGAAACTGGGTCACATGGTATGGGATTAATTGACACTGGGAGGAAAGAGTAAATTTAAGTAATTACAGTTTAGATTTCCCAGTTTCATTGAGTATTTAATGCTCAGAGGAGACGGCCAAACCCCTGTGTAGTGCAGGCAATACAAGCAGTACTGTGCTGTTATTATTCTGTTTCCAGGTCCTTATAGAACTTATTTTTCCTCTGCATATTATTTAAATGCCTTCCTACTGTTGAATGTTTCATCCTTTATTTTAATGATATAAAGACGTGTATTATATTCCAAGGGAAAAAAAAGTGAAAAAGTCAGTTTTGGACAGCTTACGTGTATTTTGCATCACATAATTTTGGACTAACATTTAATTGTTTCAAAATGTCTACAGGCATCTTATTTTGCATGAATTCAAATTATTCTGTTCAATGTCCAAATAACTGTTGTATTGTAATAGCCTTCTGCTCTTACATTGCCATTTCATCCCAGTGAACATGGTTAATGTGCACAAGGACTCTGCAGTCTGAGAAAGACTTCAGAAAGCTGCACAGCATCCCTGCCTATATTTGATGTATATCTCAGTATAGACACTGCTGGTGACTTTAGGTCTGGCAACAAGACCTGAGAAACCCAAGTAATATTGAGACACACAAGAGTCCTCTCCATGTTTTGACATGGAAAGAGGGTAAATAAATTTTAAAATAAATAAATAAATAAAATGGTGAAAATATTAAACCCTGTAAAATTCCCAGGCTTCCCAAAGGCATTAGTTCTAGTTCTTTTCTAACTTAAGCCTTGAGAAATTAATTACATTAGAGCAAAGGGAACAGGGCACAGTAGGATGCTACTTCCACTCTCTGTGAGACACACAGGCTCCAGCCCTAGCACCTCAGTGAGAAGATGGATGTGCTATGAATTTCTAGGAAGCAAACCTTAAGTGTTTCACTTGCTCAAACATTGTGGGAAAAAAAATGTATCTTCTCTTACATCGAGCAACATTAAAACTTTTCTACTCTTCCTCAGAAACTGCTCAAGGCTGTGGAGAAGCCTGAAGGAACTTAACAGGAAGAAACTTCGGTTCTTGTCCAACAGCCCCGAGGCTGTTCAAAGTGATTGTTTAAATTATATGCCTGTGAAGATAGACATTTAGTTTTATTTTCAGTGGAGGTCAAATGAAAACAAAGAGGATTTTTTTTCAGTGTAAAGTTCCAGGCTTGCTGCTTTAATGTGCAAAGTCTCTGGATTGACGGGCTTCACAAGAGCAGGCTGCACCTGACTCTTTTTTTAAAATATTAATATTTCATCCCACATCTAAAGGCTTTTCAAACTGAAATGACTGAAACAAGATGTATATTGGTCGTAGTAGGATCTAATAATTAATCTGATTACTGAAAGACATTGTAGAGAGAATAAAACATTGTTAATAGTCTTTCATAATATTGTCCATGGTTGTACTACCATGTCTTAGATTAACAACATACTTATTGGTAATATATTAATAGGGTTTTGACGTGAAGAACAAGGGTGTAAACAAGTAGCACTCTATTATATTTTCAGTGATATATTTGAGGATTGAGACAAATGTTATAATTAGACCAAAAATTAAAAAAAATATTATTTATTAATGATTGCTAGCCCGAGCCTCAGTATGATACTAGGAAGAGCGTAGAGATGTAAAAATGAGGGCAATGCTTTGAAGTTATAATAATCTCCAAGACTGAGTGTTCCTCTGTTTTCATTCGAGTAACAGTATTAACAAAAATTCCTCTGGATTTGCCTGGATTCCAGGAGGTCATGCTGAGAGCAAGATCATATTTGTAGAGTCAACACAAAGATCACATTTGTGAGTCAGTTCTATGACAGCTCTTGGACTTGCAAGGGCTCCAGCACAGCTTTACTGGAACTACACTGCCAGGAATTAGCCAGGGACTCTACTTTCTCCTTAAAGAGTATACTATAGGTATTAGGTGTAGACCTGTGTGTGGGGAAAGCACAGCAGGAAAAGGTAGGTGGCAGTGTGGAAATGTAAAATAGATTCTCCCTATATGATATAGCTTAGCATAGACCAAGAATGATGCTACGACCGGGTTATCGCCTCTTTCCTCCTTCTATTCACTGCCCCATTGGCCTTATATTAAAGGAAGCAGTGTCACAGAGACAGCTAATGGCACTGAGCAACACCAGATCCTTGTGGAAAAAAACCTCAATGCAACCTAACTCTGGGGCATGTCTGAGCTCACAGTTAACTGATTTTGAAATTTTTCTTGCATTGCATTGCAAATTGATTTCAGATGAATAGCTTTCAGAAGCAGAAGTCAATATCCTTTAAGCCAGCATTAGTTCCTCCAAATAATGAAAGAGAAAATTAAAAAAACAGCTAAAAAATAATAAAACCGATATCACAAACATCTTTGAAAATAAAGATTTTTCAGATGTTCTGATGAGACTTCAGTATCTTATTCATATGTTAAGAATTATTCCTACAATACTATTAAAGAAACGAAAGGGTCTGCTAAAATTAGGATATGAATAAAATAGGGTGTGAAAGAAAATGTAGTAATTCAAGATGAGAGCACTGAGGCACAGCACCGTTCCTCAGTAGCCCAGATTCAATATGAAAAGATGGTTTCTATGGGATCAATCAGTCAACAGCCTCCAAGTCCTAATGAAAAAAGATTTGGTACGTCTCGGGGAGCAGCAAGGGAAGGGAAGGTGAGCTGGGAGTCCAAACTCACAGCAAAGCAGGTAGGAGCTGCAGGAGTCCTACCATCAAAGTTTGCAGTCCCACAGGACCTGTGCAAGAGCAGAGCAGATCCAGCCCAAACAACCCTTCCAATTGCCAGGCAAAGTTGGTAGAGATGAGGTAGGATGAGGGCAAGCCAAAAAGCCAGGTCAGATCAAACTCAGGATCAGAATTAGGAAGGTCCAAGGCTGGGTGATGGTGCATTTGCTCAGTAGCTCACAGAGACCAAGAGCATCTCCCCAGCACTCCTGAGAGAGAAGAGAAGAAAAAAAAAAAAAAGAAAGAAGAGAAAAAAGAGGGGAAAAAATCCCGCTTGTGGGAGAAGAGGATGAACCCCTGCTGAGGCTTCTACAGCTTTTTATCCAACAGCTCTGCTTCAGAGCTGGGCTGCTGCCTTATCGGCGCTGGCATGGAGCCCAGCCAGCCAAACCCCCGGCATGAAGGAAACGTGCTCAGAGTCCTCATAAACCATCGGGAGGAGTGCACCAGGGATCCCTTGCAGGGTGGACGCACAGGCAGGCATCGTGCTTTCCAAAACTCAGACGAAAAAGGAAGTGGAGGTTTTTGTGACCAAGAATATGACATTCCAATTCTCTCATATTTCAACTATACCAGTGGAAACACTGAAATCCCTTTGAATCAAATATGAGGTTTTTCACAAGTATAAATTTGATCAGAACTTTTACTATTCATTCTACACTTCTATATAAACCCAAATATTTTAGTGACTACCATTTTTATTATTTTGAGATAGAATTATGTGCAGATTTTTGAGTTGATAATATTATAAACAGCAAGAAAATTAAATAACAGGGAAATCTCAATTAAAAACATGAATCCTTCCATTCTTACTGTGCTAGTGACATTTTCTTACTTTTCAATCTCTCCTAATCCACTCCGAGCCAATTGATGCTAACAACTGAAAACGAGTAATATTGTGAGATAAGTGCTGTGCTTCTGGATGATGGAAAATGTAATAGCTCTGTTATCAGATTAGTCTTGTCCAGCTATCCTAGAAATCACGACAATTAGAGAAAATGAAAAGTTTTACAAGATTAGAGCTTCTTATTTTAACAGATTTAGAACACAAGCTTCAAATGACCTTAGGGAGCATTATGTAATAATACCTATAGGGAATGGGTCTGGCAAATCAGCTTTTCTCAAGTAATGAACAAGGAAGAGTCCTTCTGTGTGGTGCTGCAGCTCCTCCTTTTCCTTGCTTTTCCTGACGCTCTTCATGATGTTTATTGGAAGAATCAGTGAGAGGAGGTAGGAACTAAAAAGAAAGACACGTTTTTGTGGATATCAACTACCAGCAGAAAGGGAACATCTCAGAGAGCAGGGAAAGACACAGCAGAAACTGGGTGTAACAAAAATACAAGACCAAAGCAGGAGAATGAGAAGAGCATGAGGAAGCAGAGCAGACTGCCCCGTAAAGTCAAGAGAAAAGATGGCGAGAATCTTTGAGGCTGTACTTTTTTCTAGCAGAGACCGTAATCCATTATTGTTCATGGCTTCTAAAGCAATGGGATCCTTCCTGACTGATGCCTTTAGATGCTGTGTCAATACAAATGCTAAGTAGTGAGTGTAGAAAGAAAGAATGAAGGAAAAAAGTACAAAAATAGACAGCATGCAGTTATAAAAGAATGCATTTTGTTATTACTCCTCCAGTCAGCTCTCTAATGAGTTGCTCCAACATTATTCAACAGCAAACAGGGTAATAATACTTGGTCCACGTTGCAGTGGACTTTCTACATAACGAACATTTCCTATCTAATTCTCCTGTACCACATACCACCCTGCTATTCCTCTAGCCCTACAAAATGAGCAGGGATGGGGGAAGAGTCAGGGCTATTTCCAGGTAGGAATGCCCCTAAGGAAGATCAGTCCTCCTCAATATTTCTATTACTGAAGTTTTGAGTTGGTGACATGAAATATTAGCGAAATGCAGTTTCCGAGGGAAAGAGTTTGAGACCACAGAAAATGTAGGAAAGTTCAAGAAGACTCTGGCCTGAGATCATCCTGTGGGCACCGATGGGGCTGGTGAAATAGTGGAGCTGAACAAGTCGTGGGGCTGCTGCCTCATACAAATCCATGGCTACAGGAAAAAGCAAGGCAGCAGATTATCCTGTGGCTGTTTCAGTGAAACAATAAAGTGAGTAGAAAGCAAAAACAAGAGTACTAAATGATCTAACACTGTGAGGGTGAGTTAATTGCTATTAACCTGTGTGTGATTCTTAAGTTAAAATTAATTTAGGAAGAGTATCATAAGCAAAATCAGTACAGCTATGACACTCAAAAAAGCAAACTAGTTTTCCTCCTCTTCCTGATTAAAATTCAAGCTGCAGTTTTAGCTACATTATCTACTGTTTTAAGATTTTTCCCTTTGTTGCATTCCAGCTTTGATATAAAATATATATAAAGACATCTTTGATATAAAAAAAAGTAATATTGGAAAAGGCTACCCATCTCGGCATTGCCCAAGGCTTACCACACTACGTACAGTTTGCATAAGACTCCACTATGTCTGGAATTCATCTCCAGTTTCTTATAAAATAATTTTTTCTCCCTTTCAGAATTTTGAAAGGTAAAATATGAGCCTAGTGTAATCCTAAATAACATCTCTGAGGATACACAGGTACCAGAATACATTATTCCCATTATTGGCTGTTTACAAATTTGCGTCATTTTTACCAACAATTAACTTTAATTAACTTTAATTCCACAACTTGCCACTCAGCAGAAATGCCTAGAAAATACAGTTATACCAGCACTGTTCTTCAGAAGACAGGGTTTCTTTAAAATTATTATTACTTTACATCCTAGTGGGTGACTGCAAAGCTTAGGAACTCTTTGGTTTATAATGTTCTGGGATACAGTGGGACTTGATTATTAAACAGATCCTGAGTTTTTGTCCTGCTAAGGCTTTTAATTTCATTGAATTTTCAACACTGCACTGTGGTCTGATCACTGTAGTGATGCACAGGAGTGTCCATCCTCTGGGCTCTAAGACACACTCACCTGCAGGGACCAACCAAACTTCCAGCTTTGTGAGCAGCGTACCTGCTGGCTCAGGGTGCCCTAGGACTGAAATAAATAAATGGCACAAACTGGTAACTTGCTGGCAAAAGTAGGGCACAACTTTTCATTTCTTGAAGGGAAAAATAAAAATTTGGAAATCAGTCACGACTAAAGCACTGCCCTCACACAGCTAAATTAAGACTGACTACAGCTCCTAAGGTAAACATTAATTCCGTGCCTAAGTATCTACACAATGCCTCCATGAAGGAACCCACACCTGAGCGATGTTTTCCCTGATGCTGTCAGGTCACATCCATTACCACTGACTCAACCGTATTTGAATTAAAATCAAAGTGTCCAGATTCCAGCATCACATCTGGACTGCATCCCATAAAAGACTTTTTTTGAAATGCGTAGAATAAAGCACTGAAAAAACCTGCTATCAGAAAACAATGCTTTATGCAAACTTTCTTTAAAAAAAAAAATTACAAAGGAAGTATATTTATCAGAGTTTGCAAGATTTATCAGAGCTTACTTTAACTCTTAATTGCAAGAGTTAAAGTAAAATAAACTATCTTCTGTTTTCCTTCAGCTCTTGCACACTGACGACTGGATCCTCAATTGTTTTGAACACGATATTGCAATTTTTTACTACACAAAGTAAATATGAAATGCACCCACTTGAGACAGTAACCCATGGCTACAAGAAGTACAATACGGTAGAGAACTGGAACTAAAAGTGTTATTTGCAAGTAGTTTCTCCATATTTGCGTTAAAACTTTACCTCCAGACCCTATCCCAAAAGGTCTAACACTGTGCAAAGGAACTCTGAGAATATATCTACCTCTTTAGCTACTTCTGTTGTTCCTGCACACAGATCTTTGGGTGTAAGTGCACACGAATGTTCATCCTCAATCACAGTGTGAGAACAGATGCTCTTGTTCAGATTCCCTAAGTAAGGGCCTTAGAGGAAAAAAAAAGAAAGGTCTTAGATGAAAAAGCACCTTTTTAATCCTTCTTAACAGTGATGATTTCTTCAGGAGAGGAAGTGTCTTGCACATCATATAGACAAGAACACATTTGGTCATGGACTTTCCTTCCCCCAGCACATTTCCAATGTTTATATGAGGCTCCTGAGACTCGGGTGATAATTAAGGGGAGCTGGATACGTGGCATGAGCAAGACAAGTACAGCAAAGAAAGAGCATGTATCTGAGGGCATGTTTAAATACCACTATCTGCGTGTGAAAGAGAAGGCGTGCATGTGTAGTGGACCGGGATAATTTTGGTGGAAACACGAAAGGCTAGCAGCCCTTTTTTTTTTTAACCTTCACGTTATTTTCTCTGACTTATTCAGTAAGGAATATGCTTCAGTGCATGCATCAGGAATACTGGGTTCTGTCATTATGTGGCATGAATCCTGCCACTCTCAGCATCACCCTGAAGCTAGTTATCTAGCTACTTTTATCTAGTTTTGATAAGGCCCAACCTTTTCATTCTATTATAAGATCTTCTGTGAAGATTTTTATGACTAGTGAAAGAATTGTTTGAGAAGAAATACAACAAAGAACCCCAGTTTTTAGTTTCAGTTATAGTTTGCAACTCATAAAGGTGGATTTTTAAAGCAAAACAAGGCAAAGGAGGAAGAAAAGACTTCTAACATTCTAAATAATCATTAATTGTGATTACAATAAATATATATTTCTATAGATGCACAGTTCAGTGAACACTATTCCTGTTTATACTGAGTGAGAGTGCAGCAACCTAGAAGGTGCAAAGTAAGCTGATGGGGCAATGCCATAATAACAGTAAATCCAGGCAGGGAATTACAAACAGAAAACACAGTAATATGCACCTCCACAATTTAAAGGACTTTTTGGGACGCATTCAAAAGACAGATCCAACCACGCAGCTATAATCTGTAGAATTCTGTTTTCAGTATTCACAGGTTACTTTTTTGGGAAGAGTTTGCCTCAGGAAACAATAACTTGCAGTTTTTAGCCAGGCTACAGTCTCATTTTAATAAATTCTCCTTTCAGTCTGGTGTTGCCTCATTGACATCAGTTGAATTACTACTCGTTGTGGTGGTGAAAGCCACCAGCCAGTTCCTGCACAAGTTCAACTGGTTAGAGGAATCGTTCATTAATCACAAAAATTAACGTAATTGTTCAGGTCTGATATGTTTTTATAGAAGGATATCTGGTATTATAAAAGATAATATGCTGAAATTATTTTACTTGGTCATTTTGCAATCTATCCATTACTCCAATAACTATTCTCCACCATCCAGTTACTGTGCTAATTAGTGTTTGTAGTGAGATAGTAATGCAAGTTCAGACCACTATATCCGTGATTTACCAAAGGTATTCTGTTCATTTTAGCCATGTAGCTAAAAAAAAACCTCATTGAATTTTGGGACCACCTACCTGCCTCTAATTCAAAGTTAAAGTTGTAAAAAGCTTACCCCATGCAGCAGGTCTTTGGAAGAGTGAGAGATTTGCCTGAATTTGAATATTTGAAACATTCTCTGCTCCTTGTATAGCTGTTTGCATCAGCTTTTTCCTAGAAAAAATAATGTAGGTTGAATAAATTTACAAAGACCTGAGTTTAGAATATTTATAAAAATAAGGTGGACAACAGGTACAAAAGACTACTAAGGAAGCAGGTTCTTCTGGGAAAACAATGAATAAATACTCGGAGTCATAATTTATAAAATGTCTTGAGAAAATTCATGGGCAGCTCAGCTGAAACTGGCAACAATCAACTTGTCTTAAAGAAGAAAGCAAAATTAGAGGAACAACCTGTAGTTTACTGAATCTATACCTTAATTAAGCGATACAGCCATGCCCATAGGGTTATGAAGAATGCTGACAAATTAGTTTTCTTCCTTCCTTCCTTCCTTCCTAAAAGATTTCTTTTTCCAGAGGAGAGGCAGTAAAGCATTCTGTTTATATGTATGTACCAAGTCACAAAAAAACCCAAGTATACACAAATTTAGCCTCGGCTAGAACATAAAGCCCTTTGACCTGTAGAATGGTGACCAGGTCAGAGTGTCTTAATCAGAAGACTTAAAGCCCCATTATTCTCTATTTTTTTCTGGAACATTCTTCTGTCAAAAAGGTATCTTTGTCAGGTTTATGTTCATTCTTGGAATAATGTGTGCAAACTCTATACACTATGAACTGATCTGGTTAGTCCTTTATCTACTTTAATTAATAGAACAGATAATTAGAGACACTCCCTATAAAGAAATAATAATAATCCTGTGCTTCTGACCTCTTCAAACATGTTTGCTTTTGCCATTCATCCTATCAAATACATTTTATGAAGAGAAAATCTTACCGTCACAGTTTGCAAAATGCAATTCCCGAGGCACTCTCAGGTAATCAAACACTGTCAATTAGAGGATCATTTCATTTTTGCAGCCCTTGTTAATTACATGGTTACACTGAATAATTTTTGTTTTAATATTGACGTATTCTATCCCCATTGCTTACAGTTTCACAACCAAGGGAAGTAGTCATAAAATTAATTCACCTAATGGTTATTGGTGACCCAGGGAATCAGTACCAATTCAGATTAATTTACTGAAATGTGTATATTTTTGTTTGTGAGATGCAGCTGAGTGCACATTGGCTGGCTACAGGTTTTGCTTTCCTTACGAGTGTGTAATTAATTTCCTTGAGCTTCCCTGCAAAGCTTTTTAATGTAAAGTCCATTAAAAACTTTCAAACATCAGCTGGAGAGAATGGACCACAAACACAAGATCCAACAGCTCCAGGGGTTTTTGGCCACACTGGTTGTCTGAGAGGATAAGTAATGAAATGAAAGAGCTATTGGACCATCATAATGCATGCAAAGCATCATATAACAGCTCTGTTGTATGCATTTTAAAATGAAATATAAAAGTTCCGCCTCTCTGAATGGCTAAGATGGAACATGTTTGAGATGAAAGAACTAATTTATGATCAGATGAGAAAAGCCAGCAAGCCAAATATTACAGTA
>JAOXNH010000031.1:79874004-79887420 GCA_028566575.1 Bartramia longicauda
TCCTTCAGAAAATTCACAAAGTTCTTCTTACTGCAGTACCACAGGTACTCCCAGCCTCTCTATGGGCTCTGTAGTTGCAAAGCGAGAACAATAAAATAATCCTCAGTTTTACCCGCTGCCAAAATCACTTCTGGAGAGAGAGCTTCCACCTGTGGAATTATGCAGGGACAGATCGTTGGGAAGGATTCTGTGAGTCAGACAAAGTCTTTACTGTAATGAAGAGCATATCTTCATGGCTTCTTGTAAGGAATGCCCTACAGCGATTCAGCGCAGAAAAGCGTGTTCTCAGGGATGTCTGGCATTAGTCAAATCTTGTTACTCTGACACAGATTTGAGGTGTCAATTAAAGTTAAGTACTCAGTGATCAATTTAAATCACAGTTAATTTCTCTTCAGACGCTATGGTAAATCTCTGACAGGTTAATGACTTGCAGTTAATGGTGGAGCACGGAGTCTGTTGCAAATTTTTTTCCACTCATTAATTGAACTGCCGCATAGCAGAGATATATGCACTATCCGTGCTGCAGTTCAGGCCTGTAATAATGCAAAAGATGTAACAAAAAATAAAGATAAGTCCCCTTATTTGCCTTAATAAATCACGTCAGTGAAAAGATCACCAATGTTTATTAGCATGATAAGCCAAAGAATAAGCCATTTCAGTCCAGCCTAAATTTAATGATAATTAAGGCTGTTCTTGTCCTTAGATTTAAAATGTTCTCTCTCTCTAGTATTTGCCCTTTGATATATTTATGGATTGCAATCAAGCCATAATGTCCTTTGTATTACCAGTTTAATGAAATGAAACTTTTCCTGTTTACTCTGACAGAACTGGCTGTCTCGTCCAGTCCTAGATCACACTTTTCCACACCTCCTTCTAGACACTGTTTTTCTGAACACATATGGCTACAGATGAGGCCTCACCATAAATTATCTCAGTAATCATGGAGTTGCAACTATTAAGCATGAGGAAATACAGGGGAATTCATCAGATTACACAGACTTTATTTACATTTCTCAAATGTCAGTGTGAAATTCAAGGGTCTTCTCCTACTTTGATTTTGCAATGTGATTGGTAACTTGGACAGACAACGATTTACCACTTTGAGGGGCTTACTTAAATTTAAATACTTGAGTGTCTCTAGAGCAAAGGCACATTGAAATCGTTAGCTGAACAGCTTTTGGGCCAGACTGAAGTTTTCAGATACGTAAAGGAAAACTAAGGAAATTCCATCAATTTACCCAAAGTAATTGGGTTACCTAAAGCGCAGCCATAGGGCTAGTGGAGCCAGTACAGATCCATGGAGTGACCTCATTCCCGAGGACCAGGGTCCAGCAGGTGTTCCGATGATGGTTGAGGTTACAGAAGTGGCTCTGGAAGCCACCACAACTTAAATGATGATTTCTCTCTCCCCTCGAGGAACCTCCCCAGCACAGAGTTAGGAGTCATCCCTCCAGGCAAGTAGCACGCGAGAAGAGTAATCCTCTCCTAGGAAAACAAATCAATTCTGGCAGTTTAATTCTGGTCTCTGTCTTTGCATCAAAACCCCCTACTTGTTTAAAGCAGTTAAGCCTTATGCCCACAATGTGCGAGTTTAAACAGAGATGGTGGATTCTTGTCCTTCAAACAATAGCAGTCCAATCTATCTCCTTCTGTATCTCTTTTTAATACATTAGGCACTTTTTTAGTGAGTAACAAGAGCCAATTTAAGTCAGAATTTTTAGGGGAGAGAACAATGAAAAAAGCTTTAATTGCTTCAATGAAAAATTTAACTAGGTTTTTGTTCATCTTAAAAATTTGAAACAATTTAAACCGATAAATTTTAGGCAAAGTGACATACAGAACAGCTTAATGCAACCTAGAATGGCCTCAAGTTGCACCAGGGGAGATTTAGATTGGATATTGGGAAAAATATCTTCACCCAAAGGGCTGTCAAGCCTTGGAAGAGGCTGCCCAGGGCAGTGGTAGAGTCACCATCCCTAGAGGTATTTAAAAGCCAGGCAGACGTGGTGCTGAGGGACATGGGTTATGGGTGGGTTTCGTCAGTGTTGGGTTGATGGTTGGACTCGATGATCTTAAAGGTCTTTTCCAAAGAGCACTGATGCACAAGCTTGTCTAAGGGTTTTGGCTCGCTTTATTAAAAAGAAAGCAGCCACTTGTTTTCACATCTATGAAGTACAAACCCCTGGTTCTTGTTTCAACAAGCCATGGTGATAACTATGAAAAACACCAAGAGCTCCTCTTCATAACTTCTTAAGGCTCTTGAGGCTGCCACTAGCCATGATAAAAAGATAGGAAATTTCTTTCAGTTTCAGGGTTTTAGCTAGTTATTCTAACCACTAATAACTACTACCCAGAGTTATTGGCCAAATTGTATTGCTCAGCCTTGAACAGTTCGTTTCCTGTTCTGACTTTAAAAGCTTTCTTTTTAAAATTAATTTTCATTGTCTTTTTAAACAGTAAACAAGTGAGGTTATTTACTTCTATTATATTCAGAAGTGTCACATAAGCTCTGAGAGCCAGCTCCCATTTCTCCTCTGCACCTAACATGCTCGTTTCTATTTTATTTTTGTCTCCTTCCATTAATGTAGTAGTGCAAATAATGAGGAAAATCATATTATGACCAATAAAACTACAGTCCCTACATCCTTATGCTCAGTGTCTCAACTCTCCCTGTTCTTGATATAATGTAATGAGATGCTAATATTCAGTTTTATTTAGAAACAAGTATTTTCATCTTTCAGAGTGGTAAAGTTTTAAGTGTGCAGCCATAAATACAATATTGTCTCTGACAGACAGCATATACAACTCCAAAATGACTTCCAGGAGCCTGAAGCACTCCACTCATTTTTTCCATAAAAGCCCCCTTGATTAAGACGGGACTGTCTGTAGGGATTGAGGTGACTCCACTGAGCTAATTTATTACAAGATCTTATATATGATCTCCTCCATATCTGAGCAGAGGAGGAAGATGTGTCCTCCTCAGACAGCTGTATGGCAAGTTACTGCTCACAAAATTTTCAACAGGGAACTGAGGCACAGGAAATCTAAGTGGTGGGTCTAAAATAAGTAAGGATTAGAGAGAGAAAAAAAATTATTCATTGATTCAAAATTAATTGAATCATTGAATTATTTTTGAATCAAGGAATCAATTAATTTGACTTCCCTTACGGTGGGACAGGTTCTCACTACCTAAGAGAGGGAAGTGGGAATGCCCTGCCAGGAGGTGGACAGAAAAAGGTAACTCCATAAAAACCCTGTTATGCTTCCTTCATTTTTATTTTTGCCGTAGGGGTACTTACATGGAGTTACGAGTTGTACGTGGAGGCTGGATTTCCTTAGCTTGGGGTTTTTTCAATTGCCCTGAAATGCATCTTTATTCTTATCCATTGTGTCCCCACTAATACAAATAGGTATCATGCTGGCATTCAGCTAAGTAATTCTTTTGTCATCCACAGATGGACAGGGGATTACATTGCTAAGAAATGAAATAAAAGCTAAATCCCTGTGCTTGATAAAGCTTTGCTTGTTTTCTCTTTCATGCAGGATTACCGAGTGAACATCTTTCTCCGTCAGAATTGGAACGATCCGCGCCTTGCGTACAGTGAATATCCAGATGACTCTTTAGACTTAGATCCATCCATGCTGGATTCAATTTGGAAACCTGATTTGTTCTTTGCTAATGAAAAAGGTGCCAACTTTCATGAAGTTACAACAGACAATAAGTTGTTGCGAATTTTCAAAAACGGGAATGTACTTTATTCCATCAGGTGAGTCTCCAATCAAATGATTTTTTTTTCAGACAGAAGCTCAAAATTGTACCTAAGAATTGCTAAGGGATATCTCGAGTTGCTAGTCATGCAGCACTATCACTAAAATAGTTGTGAGTGTGGAAAACAGAACTTTATCATCATTGCTGATCATTGTTAATGCTAAAATAAAAATGATCTCTCATTAGGCATGCACATAGTAAAAGTAACAAAAAAAGTATCTTTCCCATTTTGAAGTACAGATACTGAGCCTGGAGGAGCAGGGACAGAGGAAATAATCCTGAAGTATTATAATCTAATTATAATCTAAACTGGCCTACACGCTGTAGCCTCCCATGTCATGACAATCCAATGTTATTTCTCTTTCTCACCTATTTGGATATCGCGGTTGCACTTCAACATGGAAACATGACCTGTTTGAGGAAGCACGACATTTAAAGAATAGTTCATTTACTGCTGGAGATGGAGAGAAAAGTGAACAGTAAACTTTTGAAAAGGTTTCAGAAGCTGTAAGCAGCCATCATAAGTATTGACAGAACCTAGTTGTCCTACTTCTTTCCTTTTCTCTTTTATCAATACAGACATTAGTAAGCATTTCAACACTATCCTCAAAAACCTGATCTAAGGAGAAACACATTGGATCGAAGGATACTAATGCCCCATTAGATATGATATGGATTTGGTATTAATACAGTGACCTACCTGTGAAAACCGTTACGCTTTCCAAAAGAAATATACCTCTTGTTCAATGAGGGTTTTGCTTTGCCATGCTTTTATGGCACTGAATTAATGGGCAACTGGAGTTTTTGGAGAAACATCAGGGTTCCTCAAAAGATTTTGTATACTAAGAGAAAACGTATCAGCGGTGAAGGAGTCTCCTTCCTCCCTTCTTCCAGCACAAGTGGGCAGGATCTTGTCCAGCTTACACAGGGAGAAAGGGTTGGGCTAAAGTCCCTACGAGCGTTTCATATCCAAAAGGAGGTCAGTTTGCCCGTCTGGCAACATAATTCCTCAGTGTCACAACACGCACTCTGTCACTCGAAACAGATGGAAAGCAAGTAAAAAGGATTCCTTCTGTGGACCTAAGTAGAAAGTAGAGCTAAATCAATTATCTCCAGACTGTCCGAGTCACCCTGAAAGGCACTGGTGGATGTTCTGCTCTGACCAAATAGCTCCTCCTCCTCACCCTACTCCCTCCAGATACACACAACAGAGTGTAGGCACCACCACCAAACTGCAGCAGCTCTGGGTTCCAGCTTCATTAGAACTCAGACCAAGTTCATGATCACATTAAATAGGGGAAAAAAATCCAAACATCAGAAATATTAAAATATTAAATTATAAAAGCAAGCATCGACTGTGATGAAAGCAGATGCCAGATAGCTCCTGTGTTACTTATGGAGCCAGAAAGTTTATGTTGCCCTGATATAATTAAGAACTATTACAATTTCTGAAACATTCAAAACCACATAATTGGCATCTAGTTGTTACATGAATTTGAGGCAGTTAAGCTTTTGAGGAGGGGAGACATGCTAATTGCTAACACGCTGGTATTAAAAGGAAAAAAATAAAAAGATTTTTAAATTTGCTTTTTCCTTTCATTCCCCAATGTCTCCTCCTTCCCTAATTGTGTTGGAACAATTCAGATAACGAGAAGGTTATAGTTTCAATAAATATTAAATAAATACAAAAACATACTAGGATATTTACTGAAGCACAAAGTGAAGTGCAGGTGCCTTTTCTCTGAAATGACTTGCCACGTTATTAACCTACTCACCAGATTTTGCATTTGGAACCATTTTTAGTAGCATGGGAATAGGGCTTGGGTCTGAGTTCCCTCCTTGGACTCTCCCCCTGCAGCTCTGTCTCTGGCAGGCTAAACACAAGCTATAGCAAAGAACCAAGAAGCTCTGGAGAGTTAAAAAAAAATAGGCCAAAAGAAATATTCAGCCACCTAATGCCCACCTCCCTTTAGCCTCAACGCCAAAACCAGGAGAATGGGTTTAAGAGAGGGGGACTCTAGAACTGCCCTTCTAGAAGAGCCTTATGTGTCAAGAATTGAACTGAAGGCCCTCAGGTTTTTGGAGAAATTTTACTCTAAAGATAAGTTATTGTATTTATATAAAATGTAAAAATACCTCTTTTGCCCATAAGGTGCAAAGGATTTCCCAGGAAGTATCAAGGCTACCGTGACACACAGCTGCAGTTCAAAATTACAGGCATATTTCAGCCTACCAGCAGTATCAGAAAAATGTTATCTTAAACCTTTGTGTTGACAACTCAGGCACCTTATTTTAGGACAATAACACATGAATTGCTTCGTGACCACGATTTGCAGCTGACATCTGGGATGAAATTCTTGCAAATCTGGTTAAATTTTCCGTCAAGGATTTGAAATACTGCAATGGTACAATAATTCTGCTGTAGCACACAAAAAAAAAGCCTGCTGTTGTTGCATTCCTTTGGACTTCTCTAAAGTTAGGCAACCCTACTCAAAAAAATTTTCCTGAAAGTCTGTAATAATTCTTTTCCACATCGTCATACCAGGCTGAGCAAGTGAAATGTGTTCAGCTAATATACATCTATTTCGAGTTTTCTAAGGAAAAAATGTATTTTCTTCTATTTCTAATGACTTCCAGTGTTTTCATGCATTCTTCCCCTGCAGTTCTATGGCTTTTTTTTGTGGTATATTTTTAATATATTTTTTTGTGTTCTTTCAGATTGACTTTAATACTGTCCTGCCCGATGGATCTCAAAAATTTCCCAATGGATGTGCAAACATGTATAATGCAGCTGGAAAGCTGTAAGTTTGTGTAATGTTATAATTATCCTATAAATGCTTTTATAGGGATTACAACAGCTATGCGGGAGGTAAAAAGACTCGTGGCGGTGGTACAATAACAAATTTTCATAAAAGAATCCTTTATTTTACCAAAAGAATCTGGGAAACATACGTGGTTTTCAAAGGAAGAGATTCTTTCATCCTTCAACATTTTTGTGTAAATCTAAAGTTGCAACTAAACTTAAGCACCCAGTGCCAGTTTACCTCTACGTACAACTTATGCATATGGGGATTCACCATTAAGTCTTCCCTGGGTTCACACATACAAGGGGACAGTAATATGGGAGAGCATAAAGGAAACAGGAAAATAACTTAAGGAAGTGATTTCTGTGATTTCTGTGAATATCCTGAAATCGGTAATAACTCAGTATCCCTAAAAGCTGGAAACGAGATGATTATACTGAGTCTCTGCTATCCATATTCCTGCCTATGTGTTATAGCTACATATCTGTAGTTTTTACCTAATCACCCTAAAAGAGATTAGGGAAAGGGTTTACTACAAGGAAGAACCATAGAAGATTGCACAGCACGAATATGGATACACCTATATATCCATGTCCCTCCATAGGGTACATCACTTACACAGCCCTCACCCCCTCAACTGGGGCAGCGCCTTGGATCAGTGGGAAAAAAGCCCAGTAAATCTTGGGAAGGGCTGCAGAGCCCTTCCATTATGAGGAGGAAGAAGTCATCCACACGAGGTACCACCTGGCTAGGGATAAACTGTGAGTAAGGTCTGGTTATCAACCATAACCCTGGAAAAATTTCTGGCGTCTTCCAAAGACTCTGGGCTTAAAGGAATTTGTAGTTGCCCAAACAGCTTGATATTGAAAACACCCAGCAAAACATAGAAAGAAAAAGAGACTGAGAGCTTTCTAGTGCAGAGAAGGTCTGACGGTTTGTCCAAACCTGGTGTTACCCTAAAATTTCAATGGAAAAAGCAAAATTACAACCCCATGCGATTTAAATAATCTCTCCATAAAGCTCTATTTGCATTATACACAAATACCCAGAGGAGAGCAGGGGAGAAGGTAAAACCAGCTTAGACAAAACAGGCTTTGCAGAATTATCTTTCTGTTGACAGCAGTACAGTTCACGTGAAATAAAATTAGCAGTTGTTAACTCAACCCATCATATATTGTATTTATCTCCATCAATATCTGGCTTAGAACACAAAACAGGCTGGAAAGTGTCCAGCAGCTATGTCGTTTCAAGACACACACACACAGAGAAGCACAAACCCAAAGGTCCTGTCTGATGCTCGGAGCTGAGCCAACACTGGGTAGAGGCAGAGATATGCATTAAATTTGCATTTTTCCTGTGATATGACCTATGGAATATTGCCAAATAATGCTAACAAATAGCATTTAAATCAGATGTCTGGTGTGAGTGAAGAAGGATTTAAATAAAATAAATGCAGAGAACAATTTCCCCGTAATGATTTGACATTTTTTCCCTTGAGACAGAGTCAGTCATGTCCATACAAAAGAGGGTGCAGAATCACAGCCCACCAGAGAGGCTGAGAAAGCCTGAGGGAGAAAAAGATGGCTAGAAAAGGGTCTTCATCATCCAGCTTATACCCATTAGAGAAGAACCTCAAACATCAGCAGAGCTTCTCTGTGCTCCAGCAGTTCCCAAATGTTACATGAGCCTTTGAAGGACTTGGCGTTGGCCAAAGTCAGGACCCAAGAGCTGAAACCAAACTCCATAACCACTTCCCACTTCCAGTGCCCTTAGTCAGCAGAGACTGGACACAGCAAAGCACTGGACTTCACTAGGTGCCTATTGGTAACTCTTGTGTATTTATTAGAGCAAAATGAGTGTCCTGAGAGTTCAGCCCAAACTGGCCCTGGTGAAGGAAGCCCCACAAAAGGTGGAACAGCGGAAGGACCAGATGTTTTAGTCTGATGAAATCCATCAACCTAAAGTGGTGTTCACTTGCCTGATCACAGCAGAAACTTTTAGTATTCTAGTAATATCAGGGCTGGTTTGTCCACGGGAAATTACTGTGTTTTGGAGATCATAAACGTGAATGCAGTTCCCGAGTCCTCCTGTGAGCATCACTCCATGCCTGTTTGTTTGTGTGCAGAGCTGGACTTCTTTTGCTTGCTTAACTACTATGTCCTTTTCTCTCTGAGACAAATGTGACAATGTGGAAATAATGTTTAAGGAACATTTTATACACAGTTCAACAAGGTGAGGTGTAACTGAGCTAATCATCACTCATTTCAGTGCTTTTCCATCATTTTCAGACTACCAAATTATCCAGGAACAAGGTGGTCCACTAAATATCCAGATAATGCTAACTCTGCTCTTGAGCTGATCCAGTCATCACTATGAAAACCAAAGACTAGCAGTGATTTGAAGTAAAAACCTTGGTAGTATCACCATGGTATATTCATAATGTCTATTAAATCTGAGGATTCTTCAGAGCCATTGAGCTCTTCACACCCCAAAGCAATGATTTCCAACCAATAGCGTGCAACGCAGCTGCAAACATATTTTGTCATTCTTTGCAGTCACAGCAAGTTTTAACTCTCTTACTGGGGTTTGATTGCACAGCATTTACATGATGCAACACACACCAGGTATCTACAGTGGGTGCTGCCTTGTTTTGTCCATGGGTTTGGCTGAGTTTTGTTTCTTTTGCAGGTTTTGCCACCTTCCTCACCTTGCCTGCTCCATGTGCCACCCCAAAATGTGTAAAGGCTGCTGTAGGTCTGGGCAGAGCCCACAAGAGGCTGGGAGGGTGTATGGGAAGCTGCGACGAATGTAAACTCTCGGGTTAACATTTAAAGAATGCTGCTATAGAATTGGCCAGACAATTTCTTCCCCAGAGTTTTCCCATGGGGAAAAGACAGACCATAGCTCTTCCTTCCCATGAAAGGCGCTTTGATCTCCCTTGATGAAACGCTTTATGTATTTTGGGACTTTAGTGTAATTGGCTCTGATGGCTCAAGGCTCCTCCCCATCCCCAAAACTTCTCTGTGTTGAGGTTTGTTCTGGAAGCCTCACACAACACACGGCTGTATTTAGTGCACAAGAGATCAAGAGCAGCATATTTATGGCTTTGGGAAAATCTCATTACAGATCGTTTAAAATACTCCTTCTTCATTAAGAAAAGTGTTTTGTGTGGCTGTTTTTGTCTTAATGGGAGTCAAACCCCATGTCGTCAGAAAGCTGCCTGACATGTATGATTATGAATTGCTCAACAGTGGCTGCAGGAGGACTCAGTCATGCCTGATGGGACTTATTCTTAGATATTTTGAACTAAACATTATCTCACCCCTCCTGTCATAGCTGAGGGTTGCCAGCCCAGCAAAGCAGTGGTGAGACACCGGGGCTCCCGCGAGGAGAGCATGTCAGGAGAGCGGGATGTTTCTCATCAGCATGGAGATGCACAGATACATCTCACATCAGCATTTACGCTGAGCGACTCATTTTCTCACCTCTCCGGGAGTTACGACACTTACTCACAACTATTGTTTTGGTGTGGAGAGAATGGTAAACAGGCCTATATCTGAAAAGTCACTTATTTTGTTAATCTAATGGAGGAAGGAAAACATTCCTGACATTATGGTTTTATCAGCTTATAAACATGTGGTAGAAGCCTACATGCCTTAGAATAACAGCAGAAACAAGACTGGGAAAGGAAACAGTGAGATCTGGATGCCTTAGTAAAGACAACCAGCAGCACAGCACATTGTGTAACCTCAGAGCTTTTCCCAGTCCTCATCTCTACAAAATATTATCAAATATTGTTAAACTTTGGGGGCCTGTAATTATTTATATTTTTTTTTAATTCCTTATCAACTGATTATCCAGCCCTTACTTGAAGGACGTTTAGGATTGACAACAAAAGCAACAAACAGTGGAATTTCCTGTGCTTCATCCAATAGGAAGGTTTAAAAATTAACCAAAATGTATCAAGTGTGCACAATTTGGGTCATTTTGCAGAAGGAAAAAATTGCAATTTCCAAGGAAAAGGTGTGATGGAAGTACAAACCATCTCCTTTCCTGAACAGTTACCACTGTCCTGGCCTTAAGAGTACAGAAAAGTATGAACAGCGTTTTTGACCTGCACAAAGGTGTAAGTCAGGTCCCAGATGTAGTCATGGTCACTTTTTCCCTGTTTATAGATGCACATGTGATAGTGGCTGATGTCACCACAGATGTGTGTGTGGCACCATGCCTTCAACCATGACTTGGCCCTGCCCTGGCACTGCAGCTCACTGGGCTTTCTGGGCAGGACAGCTTTTATCCTACTGGTGCTGAACTCTATAGTCCTGTCTGGATGTGCTGTATCCTATCCCCCTTGCCATGGGACCTGACCAAACCTGGCCTCAATCAACTTAGATTTTATGGTGGAACACCTTGTGAGAGAGATAATCACCATTTTCACTTGCACCCAGATATCAGCACATTTAGCTGCCCACAACAGCACTTTTTCTGCACTGGATGCAATATGCAGAATGCAGATCTGGCCCTTCAGGGTGCAAACAGGATGAGACCAAAGGCATTTCGTCCTTTTCCTGTCCTTTTCATCCTCTCATCCAAAAGCATTCATACCTCTTGACACAAGGAAATTTGCTGGGTTTGGTGAACAAACTTGAATGACAGAGTCATGTGAGGGTTGAAACCAAGGCAGCATTCTGTGCTGAGGTTTATTTGCTTACAAAAGTCTCAATTTTTGATGGTTAAAGACACCACCGTAAGGCTACTGTAATTATCCAGTGCTGTTTTCTCCTTGTGTGGGTGTTTTTTTTCACCAACGGTGGAGTTCATGCTTTGGCAGAGATTGGCTGACCGCCTTACAGCCCTATTTTGAAAAGTCGAACTTTAAAAGGATATGGTCAGTTATTTATCCTTGCAATTGAAAACTTCTAATTAGCATTTCATAAAGCCAGTTTCATGGGGTAAGCCCTCTATGTGCTGCAGAAAGTTCCTCCATAATCATAAGAGCGCAAAGGGTAGAAGTTTACAATGTATTTTAGAAAAAGAAAAGACAAACAGATGGTAGTAAAAAAAAACAAACTCGGGGAGATGTTTCAAGCCAATGGGACGGGTGGGAAAACTAAGGTCAGCTCTCAAGCAGAAGTTAAAAATGAGGCCATAGTGTTAGTTGAAGTCTTGGGGCCAAGATGTGCCAGAGATCTCCCTGAATACAGAAACCAAAGTCACTTGGCGACACGCAGAAGAAATCTCCACCTTGTTGAGTGCGTCCAACAAATACGATCAGAAAAGACACTCCGTAGATGTAAAACTTTACTCCCCCATGTTCCAGCCCTCCAGGACTGGCACAGCCATGGGCTACACCCAGACCCTCACTCCTGTCAACATCTTCTTGCTCAAATGGCATCTGATGGACCTCTTTCTGCAAATCACGTTTCTAACACCTATAGCAACCAGAAGTCCCTCTCCACTGTCAGTTGTTACAGGGGCTGTTCAGCCATGAACAATTCCAGGTTTATTGTGCAAAGGGCCATTTCTAAAGTACTTTGGCCAAAGCATTTGGGTTCAGCACTTAAGACATGCTGTCCCACGCACAGCTACCAAGCAATGTAGGAGGACACACCAGAAGAGCATGGCACTCCTACTTTCCCCTCTCTTTTCTGGAAAACATGATAAATATGTGAGGGAAGCTGCTGGGACATGTCAGATATGCATCTCCACCCCCCTGCTGTGGATTAAGGAAAAAAAGTCATGCACCACTCAGCATATTTAGAAAGTCTCTTGTGCGCAGAGCAGACACCTCCAGATGTCTCCATCGGTGACGTTATTTATAAGTGGACCAAACAGCTTGTTAGGCTAATTGCTCCTGGAGGGATTTAACTGTATTGAGAAAGCTTGAACAGGGCTCAACTGTTCCAGAGCATTAGCTGCCACTCCTCCCTTTGATTTACACCCCTCGTAAAACTTTATGGCCAGATTAGAATGAACTTCACTTGCACTATGTTTTGAGGAAAGTTTTTTTGGGGCTGAATAAAAACAAAAACCAATGCTGTAACTAATTACAGTCTCAACCAGGAACGGAAAATAACTCAAAATGGGGAGGCAGGACCCAAAAAGCCCCCCAGAATAGATCCCTTTGGAGGCCCTGCTTCAGACACCTGAGCTCTAAGTATGTTAGGAGAGCAGCGACAATAAAAAAGTCACAGTTTAGGGAAGAGCCATTTTGGATGGAGAAAGACTGATGTGGCTTTTTATGGTAAACAAGAGGGAGCGTGAGGCTGTCAGGGTTCCAGTAAATGGGAGAAGGGAGTGGGTGGTTATCAGTCATTTTGTCTGGAATGTCTTTGAGTCATTTGGCTGCTGAGTTTGTTCTTATGGAGGGAAAAGTCTACTTTTGAAATAATTGGTTGCTTTGCAGAGATAATTCGGCCATACACTGCATTTTTTTGATAAATTACAGAACTCCCTGGGCTACACTTTGCTTCACCAACTGTAAAGCTAGAACATAAATCCAAGCAGAAAAAAAGATTTTTTTCTTCCTTTCTTTCTGCCAGTGAAATACAATGTCACTGAAAATGGCCTTTATATCTATAGCATGAAGTATTGCAAAAAGGAAGGAGAATAAATAAGCCTAGTAAAATATTTACCATTCTAGACATCAGTAGCCAAGGCCAGATTGATGGGAAATGCTTAGTTTGGGGCTGACAGCCTTTAAATGACCTCTTTATAAATGCCTGAATCTTGAAATTCTACATGCATGTGAGCTCCAGTGGGACGTGCAAGCATTTTTTGCAAGTATTTTGCCGTGTCAGGCCCTGGCCCATTGACAGCAGCAGGAATTACAGGTGTTCAGTT
>JAOXNH010000031.1:79994802-80016167 GCA_028566575.1 Bartramia longicauda
ATTGAAAAAATGAAAAGGCTCGTTGTTTGCTCTTTTATAAACTGAACTTTCTTTCCATCCCTCGCCCTGCTGCTGAAGCGACCATAGAGCCCTTCCCAAACCTTCCCGCGGCTTCTCACGCCACCCCCGGGGGCACAAAGTCTGTCCCCCCCACACTTCGAAGGGACCCCCGGCTGCCCCGGACCCCCTTCCCTCCCCGGGGGGAGCGGCTCCTCGCCGGGCGGCCACAAGGGGTGAGGAGGGGATGGAGCTGCTCCCCCCGATCCCGGGGTTCATCCCGGCACCGGGAAGGGCGCAATCCTGCCCGCCCCCCGCCCCGCGCTCCGCTCCCCCCGCCCGGGCGGCTCCCGGCTCGAGGAGGAGGAGGAGAAGGAGGAGGAGGAAGAGGGAAAGAGGGACGGAAGGAGGGAGGGAACCGGGCAGGTGACACCGCGCTCGGTCGCTGGGGCTCGGCGGCGGCGGCGGGGCCACCATGCACGTCAATGGGAAGGTGGCCCTGGTGACCGGCGGGGCTCAGGGCATCGGACGGGCGTTCGCCCAGGCGCTGCTGGGCAAGGGAGCCAAGGTGAGCCCCGGGAAGGGCCCGCTCCCCGCCTTCCCCACCCCGCATCGGCCGGGACCGGGCTCTCGCCGTCCGTCCGTCCGTCCCTCCGTCCGTCCGCGCTCAGCCTTTCCCTCCCTCCCTCCCTCCTCGCCCAGGTCGCCCTGCTGGACCGCAACGCGGAGGCCGGCCAGGAGAGCAAGGCGGCCCTGGACGAGCAGTTCGAGCCGCAGAGGACGGTGTTCATCCCCTGCGACGTGACCGAGCCCGAGCAGCTCCGAGGTAAGCAGCGGGGACGGGGCAGCCCCCAGCCCCCTTCGCCGGCGGCCACCCCCGGGCTGCAGCCTGCGGGGGATCCCAGAGTCCCCCCATCACCCCCGCATCCCCGGGGCGGCTCGGGAAGGGGTTTTTGGGGTTGGTTGGGAACCTGCAGCTGTGAGATGATGCCCCCAAGCCCCCCTGCTCTGCACCCTCTTGCCAAGGAAATCACTTCCATGGAGCACCGTGCCGATAGCTTTGCACGAAAGGCTCTGCAGGAGATAATTGTTATTTTATGAGTAATGTACATATATATAGATGTATATATAAACTTTAAAGCAGGGACTTGCTTTTTATGAGGCTTCTGTAGAGACTCCAAGCTGCATGCTCTCGTCACAGGGGTAATAAACTCTGCTCGGGGTTGCAGTGCTCTCCTCCTGGGCTGCTGGAGCTGAGAGCAGAAAAGGCACAAAAACCCAGCAAAGTGGGGTAAAACACGGGCTGATAACGCTCCACACACAATCTGCAGATGCAGGGAACGGCAGGGAGCTTCCCTCATGCAGGATTTGCATTTATGTTTTCATTTAGTGGAGGAAATCGTGTTCCCTCCTGAGCTCTTGGAGTATCGTGTGATGTTGGTGCATCCCTCACCGTGCTTCCTAAGAGGCACACCACTTCTGCAAAGTTTCATTATTCGGGAGATACGTTCAGAGGTAGTGACTCAGATCCCGATTTTGACATCACTTCTGTCCGTGCCCTTTCCCCAGATTTATTTGTCTCAGGCTGGATGTCAACAGTTTTGGTTCTCATGTCCCCTGCGCCTCGCTGCCCGCTTTCTGAGCGGCGCTGATTGAGCGTATCCATTGCTCCTTCCCAAAGCACCGCAGCCCAGAATTCAGCAGTAATGTTCACTGGCGTGGATTATGCCCAGTTCCAAAGATTTACGTTGTCTGCCTGCGAGAGAGATGCTGGACTTCAAATTTGAGATCTGCTCTAATCAGCAAACAAAGTGCTTTTTATCAGTTTAGGTTGATTATGGACTGTTTCTCCGAGTGGGAGGAGTGAGCTAGGAGCAAGGAAAAGCATCCTGCAGGACACGTGTCACGAATTTGCAACCGTGTCTTACAATCCTTTATGGTTTCTGGGGTATTTTTTTACTGGTTTTATCAATTGTTTGGTTTTTTGGGGTTTTTTTCCTATTTTTTTTCACTCGTGATTGCAAGCCCCCACTTAATGAATGCAGATTCATTTCACTCCCCGTGTTTAGAGCTCTTAGTGGATGCCTCAGGTCCCTGTACTGGCTTTTTGTGTTAAAGGTCATGTGCGTGAGGGAAGTTCCTCTTATCTTAGCTTTGGCCCTTTCGCTATGAACAAGCCACGGTCCTGGACGGAGGATCTGTAGGTGCAGAAGGCTGATGGGCAGGAAATCAGCTGCTCATCCACTTCCAGGTCCTGCCTGTGCTTTTTTCTCTGGCTCTTTCACACAGTCCCCTTCCCCCCCAAAAAAATCTTCTATCTTATCCTACTTCTGAAAAATCCCCATGCATCTACGTTTGCTTTCCGTGAATGTTTAGGAAGTTCACGTATAACTGGTGTTGGCACTTACTTTCCACTGGTTTTCTTCCCTCTCCTTTGAAATGGATCCTCCTCTTCATTTTTCTTTCCTTCAGCATTCCATACCATCATCTGCTTTTAATTTTCATGATTCCATAGGCACCAAGTGGTGCGCAGCGCAGGCACAGAGTTACTCTGCATTCAAAAGGAGAAGAATAAGTCAGTTTGCACTGGAGCGTAGCTGATAACTTTCATTTATAATGAGATTCTTCTCTCTGTGGGTAGGGAATATATGGGACTACCCTAGGCAGGTAAACTTTTACCAGGAATATAGTCCAAATTGGGTAATCATTCTTTATTTTAACGCAGATACGCAAACGGCTCGAAAGCATTTGGCTCTTTTCTTGGTGTGTAAACAAGAAAACTACAATCAGTCCAGACTCTGAATGTAACAAATAAATAACTGAGAAAAGTACTAGTATCTGTGGTGGGGTTTGAAGGCAAAAGCTTCTCTTAAGAATGAGGTTGATGAAAGATGCTATTTTGGAGAAGGCTTAAAAGGGAACCAGAGTTTCCAAAATCTGGAAGCTGATTGAGGACCCAAGCTGTGTTTATTTTACCCATTGAAACGAAGTTAAAGGATCGGTTCTGCTCCTAATGAAGCCAAAGGGTTTGGCTTGCCCTCGCTGAAGCAGGATCGGAAGGAGAAGTGACTGAAGAGTTAACTTGGGAAACCGGAGAATGAATTAGCAACAAACATGACAAAAGCCAAAAAGGCAGCCTGCCAAAAAGAGAGGCTTTAGCAATATTGAAATATTCTAGTAGGGAATAAGAATATTAGGAAGATCTGTCCTATAAAGGCAGTTGGACAAACAAAACCTTTCCCACCGGCCGCCCAGCCCTTCTTCTGGTGACAGGACGATGAGTGGGAAGGACCTGCAGAGCTCAGGCAAAGAAAAGGCCACCTGGTGCCAGAAAAAAGCTCAGTAAATCCCTGCTGCTGCTGCAAAAAAAAGGTAGATTTCTCAAAGCTGCTGAAGATCAGGGAATTAGGATGGTCCTGGGATCACCTTTTAGGGATGTGGTTTCATTAAGGCCTGCCAAGCATGATTTCGGGATACTTGAAATACTCTAGGTTTTAAGTCAGTCACCAAATGATGTTTTTTAAAACAATATGGGGGGAAGGATGTTTCTTGGTTTACATAATAATAAATATTTAGTGAGGAGGAACAATATTTGAAGGGAAAAAAACCCCAAGCTGTGTATATAGACGTCAGATAACGTCTGCAGTCATGGAAAATCTTGGTCTGGAGAGAACACCTGGAGGTGATCTCATCCAGCCATCCTCTCTACCTACCCCAGACAATTGTGCTCATCAGAACGACATCATCACGGTTTTCCATACACACCTTTTACCTTAGTTCAGACACTCTCACCTGGGAGAACACAACGTCATCGGGGAAGTTTCCCAGCTCTTTGTTTTGGTGTTCTTTGGAAGGCAGGTCGCTGTTTTCCTCAGCAGAAGGAAGGAGGTGTGAATTTGAGAATCGCGTTGTTGAGGTTACCTGACAAGGAGGATGTATAACAATTTATTCATACATGGATAAATTTGAACAAGACTCACAATGAATTATTTGTAGTTGACAGATTCATATTTAGTTATCTCACTGAATAAGAATTGCGTTCTTAGGTTAAATTCAGACTCAACCAAGAAAATTGCTCTGAACACATGAAGCTTCTATTTTTCCTGTAAAATAGGTGGTGCCAAATGTTGAACTCACTGGCTCTATCCACCTGTTACAAACCAAGCTATAAATGCTTAATTTATATTATTAGGGTGCCAAACATCCTATCTAATATGAAACGTGTGGGTGCTAAGAGCTTTCATTAGCTCCTGTTATCAGGCATTATAAAATTGAAGGAAAAGGTGATGATGGTATCTTAATCCTTCCATTTTTCCTCAATATGTTTAATATCAGTGAATGGATAAAGCTTTTCATTGCACGTTGCTCATTAGTGGTTAAGAAAACAGCAAAGACATTTTGGTGGAGCAATCAAACATTGATTTATATGCGTGCGTTGTATTTTTATATCTTACTTTCCCTAAGTCCTAACAAATTTCACCCTTGGATCTTCCTACAGGTGCTTTCAAAAAAGTGATCGAACACTTTGGAAGGCTGGACATTGTGGTTAACAACGCTGGAGTCAACAATGAGAAGGACTGGGAAAGCACTATCCAAATTAACTTGGTAAGAATTCCTTCCTTTCACATGTTCATACTTTTCTTTAATGCTGGAATATGCTTAGTGGCCGTCGTGCCAGGAATGGTTGGATTGGGAAGCACAGCTATTGGAGCAATAACCATGTAACCACTGATGTTCCAATGAATAAAGCTATAAAACCCAATGAAATCCCAGGTAGGTGGAACAATCACAGACTGGTTTGGGTTGGAAGGGACCTTAAAGCCCATCCAGCCCCACCTGCCTTGTCCTGGGCAGAGACACCTCCCACCAGACCAGGTTGCTCCAAGCCCCCTCCAACCTGGCCTTGGACAGTGTGGCACCCAACACAGTAGAGCTGTCTCTACAGGAGAACCATCTGTTTATTTGATTTATTTAGAACATTTTAGTTACTTGTGAGACTCAGCCTGTGCTACAGAACAAGTTGCCATTTGTTGGTACTACAAGAAAACTCATTCAACCAAGAGCCCCACGTTTTCTTCACCAACGAAGCAGGCACAGAACCTTTTTACTTTTACTACAGGCCATTTCACCATCATCACCGATAGAAGCACATCACTTAAGAGCACTTGCTAAAACCTAGTACATTCAGTGAGCCTGTGAAATTTATTTTCATACAGACTACTACCAGTTATAATATCCTAACACAGGGTGACGTTCAAGCAATTGTTCAATGCCAAGAGCTTCAAACAGGAGGCATCAGGAACCTCCGTCTGCTATTTTTAACTCTTACTACCAGTGACGGGGCTGAAGCAGAGCAGAGGTGGGGTTGAACCATCTCAAGGAGCAGAATCCAAGTCTTATAAATCTATATGCTTAACTATCAAGCCCCTAAAAATAAAAACTAAAAAAGGGAAAATTTATAGAGTTTATAAATTATTGTATAGGTAAATTCACTGTAAATGTCCTAATGACTTAATTCATAGTTGAAAGCTGGTGACTGGAATAGGAACATCTGAAGTGATGAAGCAGAGTAGAAGTACAGCCATGCAGCTAAAATCAAGGACACTCTAAGATCCAAATACCCTCATTTATCTTTTGATGTGGATATTCTTTCCCTGTCTAATCCCGAGTCAACCAACTACCTTATTTCCATAGGGCATTTCTAGAGAGTTACTGTAATTTCCAAAAACCAAGATACAACCTTTGGTACTTTTTGCTTAACTATAACAACAGAAGAATAACTGCATTTAATATCTTATATTGGTTGGTTCCATGAAATATTTTTTGCTTCCTATAGACAACGGAGCAAAATATATATGAAATACATGAATTTAAAATGTCTTTATTTCACCAACATCAGACATTTTAAGTATCCTTTTGTATTATCCCTAAGAACAGGAATAACTTCTACAGACACATATTTTGGTACACATTATGCACATATTTTCTACTTTAAAAAAGGGGAAAAAAAAAAAACCCTCTACATGCCAGTCTTCATCTTAATGACAGCATTTGTGTGTTGATACCACAAATATTCCCTGCCCCAGTATAAAGTGCAAAGTACAGAAGCAGAGCAGGGCAGCGCGAGATAAATCAGAGCAAACACGTGTGGGGTGTGTTCTTTATGGCTAAAACACTCCCCAGAACCGGTTGTTCTTTGGGAAGGCTTCTGCAGGAGCGTGAGGAAGTTCCCTGGTAGGCAGTGCTTGAGAAAGCATGAGGAACAGAACTGAAGAAGCAGATTCCAAAAGTGGGGCTTAATTTAGAAGGAAAAAGGGGGAATAAAGCACAGTTCCTACTTGTCTCCATTATAGTTTCCTGAGAGCAAGAGAAAAGACAGTCTCATAAAGATGGGGGAAAAAAAAAAAAGAGTATAAAGAGCTAAAAAGAGATTTCTGTTGCAGCGCTTCCTGCCGTTTTGCTGTATTTTGTGCAAAAGAACGTCCACCCTTTTTGTTACTTCACTAATATTTCTATTACATTTTTAAGTTAAATATTCCAGCAATGCCATCCATTCCTGGCACCTCAAAACCCCAACGCCGATAGAGTTGACCTGATCGCTACCAGCTTCAACTGCTCATACTCATACAAACTCTGCTTATTATGCTATTTAAAACAATACCTTGGCAACCATTCAGCAATTCCAGTTTAAATGAAATGACCCCTATAGTTTCAATAGCCCGTGATGGCACACACACCCACGCACACAAGGACACGACACGTACGTTCTTATGGAGGTCCTACCTTCAGTCCTCCAGCACGACCAGGACAGTGTTTCCTCCATTCAACTTCATGAAGAACTTATGCCAGAAATTTTATAATCTTTTTTTCCTCTTCAAGTTCCTAAAGAAAGAACAATGCCCACATCTTTATGAGCCTGGCACATATATGTTACTTAACACTATTTGGGGTTCCAAGAAGCTTCCCAAATTTTATCTTGTGTTGGTGACGTAGGCTTTACGGGAACCACTGTAATTATAGTGGCCTCTTAATTACAGTATCTCTTCTCTTTACAAACACACTTAGCACGTTTTATACTGAGACAATCCCAACATTTATTTGGAGGTTCCTTTTTTGTGCTCATATGGAAGGTTTCTGAAAACCAGCAGTTAAGTGTAGCAGCACTGGCATCGCATATTCTTACATTTTAAATATTCCCTGAATCAAAAGTACAGAAGCACTTTACATAATATTTTGACTCTTATTGTTTTCTTATGCCAACAAATTATTCTGTAGGCATATTTAAAGCAAGTCCCCAAAGGAAATTAAATAGACCCAGTAAAGTGACAGGAAAATCACAATTATCTCCTGTTTATGTGATGATTTTGCACATCTGAACACATTATCCTGGCAAAACTGTAAATTGCAGGCCATAACTTGGGCAAGCCAAAAAAAAACCCCAGTCATATGGGATCCATTACCTAAGTGTTGCCCAGAGAGAAGCAGAACTCAAATACACAGGTAGAATTTGTTCGGGTGTTACGGTCTCATCCTTCGTTACCGGGCAAAGCGTGGCAGTATCCAACGAGTCCAAGCTTTTGCATTTTTGATGGGTTTGTGTAGTTTATCTCCATAAATGACAAAGGTAACACGTTTCTGTGAATTTAGGAAAGTCCTTTTCTTAAATGAAGTCTACCTAACTTGGGATTTCTCCCTGCAAAAGACTGAGGTTGGTACCACAGAGCAGAGAGTGCAATGCTGGGTATCTACGCGTGGCCCCGAATGTAGCCCGTGGTGACATAAAGGTTCCAGCAGCTCACAAACCTTCCAAAACCAATTCATTTGCTCATTTTAAGGAACTAATCCTCAAAAGGCCCATTAATGTCTCAGCAGAAACCATCAGGCTAACTAGGCAAACTTCAAAAGTTATTCATTTTAGTTATTTTGGGAAAAAAGACTTCATGGTCGTCACAAGGTCCATTGTGCAAGCCATAAAAGGGAACCCTTGGGAGAACACTGCAACCTTCTTCTAGTCCATCCACCTTGCTCTCCTTTCCCAGTGGACCAGGACAAACGACAAGGGGCAAACTTTCCTCCCAAAATATCATGACCAGGACACACAGCTGGATTCAGCAGGTGGGAATTACCACCAAGACCCCCAGTACAGACAGGGGCCAGAACTGTGGCTTAACGCTACCAACACAGAACCGAAAGGTGGGATCTGTAGAAGACAAAATGATATAGGTAAGGAGTTTACCAAACTTGTACTCTAAGACAACCAGGAACGGAGTAACTCTTGTTCAATGGCTTAGTTGCTTATTCTTCAGCATAGCTTGATGTCAGGAGGAGGACTAAGTCCCTAGAGAGAGATGCAGCCACCAAAAAGTGATGAGTACCACTTTACCTCGAAACCAGTGGCACGAGGGTCAATCCTCGTATAAAGTGCATGAAGAATCCTCTCTATATAACTATTTTTATTGTCCATCTTGCACGAGAAAAAACACAGACTTACCTTAACTGTGCAGTCAATGAAGCTGCCATTGATCAAAGTCAATGCTACTCGAAATGCAACGCTATTCCCGTGTTCTTCAGGAATGTGTGGGGTGGGGAAGTAAAGAAAACTGCACAGTAAAAAAACCCTAAACCCCAGTATTTCGCTCACTCCCATGTTGTACAAAAGCTGCTGATTTCGAGCAAATGATCAAATCCTACTGCACATTCCCTTCTCCTTTCTCCTCTCCCTCCCTGGGCTGCTTGTTTTGCACAGTTTGAGCTGGAAATTCAAAATCAAGAGCCTTCAATTTCATTTTATATAGCAAGGAAACTATTCCTCTACACAGGAATGCCAAGGGACTCGTGTGCTTGCTACGACCTGTCTGCGTCCTAGAAAATCTACATTAAAGGCAAAATGAGTCCCACCTCCCCGTCCAGCAGCAAAAAGCTAAATTTTTCCATGAATATCACGAGCAGCGCTTAGTCTCAGACTTCTGAAGCTCATCTTACGCAGTTCGTGAAGCGCTTTGAAACATTTCCTTATAGATAACCATCAATTTACAACATCGTGGCATGAAAGTCAAATGATCTTGGGTCAAATTCCAGCCCTGTGCTGACCTGCTCTACGAAACCACAAGCCAAAGGCTCCCTCATTTGTTTTTCGCTGGCTCTAGACTAGATTTAGCTCAAAAACCTATATATAATGTTAGGACTGACTCCTAATTACCATTCTTCTTCTCTCAAATTAATTCATATTGCCTTGTCACCTTGACAACAAGTCATCTTCAGCGCTGAAGGAACGCAGATATAGTTAAATAGTTTCTCAGCATAAAATATTAGCGTGCATAAGGAGACAGCAGAAGTATCAAGCACAAGGTGGCCTATTTCTTATTAAACAGGTATAAAAAATGACGTCAGTTGGAACACCTCCCTTCAAACATTGGGAAAAAAAGCACTCTACTAAATTACTTTCAAAGCAGTTGTCACAAAGGCTGATGGTTAATGATGTTCTGGGCACCATCAGTGAAGAACACTGTGGGTTTTTTTAATAGATGAGGCTAAAATGAAACACAGAGTATGAAAATTGGCCTACATTCTCATGTTAGAATATGAGAACCTTGCACAACGCTGGCTAACACTGGCTCCTAATGCCAGAAAAAAATGGATTTGGTCTTTATTGAAGATTCGGAGTCTTATTAGAATCAGAGTTTCAAGATACGGTTTCTTCTAGAACAATACAGCCATGGGATACACAGAAAGGTCAAGAGTCACAGAGTTTGTAAGATATCTTTCTGATTTTGATACCTAAATTGCCATTTAACAATTTGTTAAGTAGGATTGTAGAATTGTCTGGGTTGGAAGGGACCTCAGATCATGGAGTCCAACCATCAGCTGGTTACTGACACGGCACTTCCAAAAGCAACTGCAAATGTTTGAGGATTTGCAGAATTATTTTTTAAAGTTTACCACGCAGGCAGATACCAAGTTTGGGGTTTATTACTGTACGGTGCTTCAGAACCTCTGATCTCCTCTAATTTAAACCTGTAATTTATGGAAGCCAATAATACCAGGAGATATTCCCACGCTCACCATTATAACTTCATCCGAAAGAATCCTAAATTTTCTGCTGGCAGTTGAGTAAAATTTCCTCTCTCAGAGGTGCAGAGCTCTGCAATGGTCCATCGTTACGTGCTACACCACACTCTATTTGGTAAGAAAACAAACAGCAGTATCACCGTGATCCCAGGAGGAAAACCCTTTCGATTGTTTGCTGACTTTGAATGACACCAGTTTTCAGTGGCTGGGAGCAAAACAATCTAAGTAAGAGTCAGCTGGCCCAGTTTCCATTTTACCCGCATTTAATAGCAAATTTGACAACTTTCTTACTCTTGGTGGTTGCTGGGTTTATGGACAATATCCATGCGGCTAAATGGAATTGTAAAGGAAAGGAATTGTAAGTAATTCAACTCCAAGATGCAACACTCTTTGTTGTACAAAGTCTTGCAGCACATTTTCATCTTCAAACAAGTTAGACTTTTTTTTAAAAAAAAATGGTAATTTTAAATGGTAACTTTCCCAGAATTTCTATTTGCAGTAGACAAACCATGAATTATTGCTGGTCAGGAGCACGGGATTAAAGTATTATTCCTAAAAGCGTATGTGGAAAAACTACACAATCTGAAGATCCTTCAGTTAATTGACAGGCAAAGTGCAGATATCTTTCGTCGCATCCCAAATCTGGGAAACTGGGCTACACAAACCGCATCGTTCTTTCCCAGTTTTACTTTCTGTTGTGGATTTCAGGGCATAAGGAACCAATGGCTGATGAGCTTTCTTCTGGAATTCAGATGAAGTATTCTGACATCAACACGTGAAAAGCCAGAGTTTAATGCGAGAGGAATTTATGAGGCTGCAATTTCTGCACTTGCAAAGATGGATTTCATAACAAACCCCACAAGCAAGATGCTATGTTTCTTTGGAAAATTATTTTTTCTTTGGAAAATCTCTTTCCCGTTTGAGTGTTTGGCACCCGGACAGGGTGGCCAGCATCACTTTGGGCTGGAAGGTGGCACTACAGCTTCTGAGCACACATTGTAGGAGTTCCCTTCTACGGGAAGTTCTTCCTCGGAGAACTGTTGAGAGGACTTTCTCTCCTGGAGAGAGGGGAACTCTGGCAGGAGAATGGGAGATCTACCACACAACCTTCAGCTGAAGTGTGATCTGCTGAGTGGGCAGACAACTGGGATTTCTCTATATTTGGTTCAGAATTTGCCTCCAGAATAGTTGTGTGACCTGCCCGAACCTCAGAAATAACCACATCACCCAAGACGAGAAGGTTTTTGCAAGGATAAGAGCAGGTGTAAGGGCAATATCTGAATGAAAGTCTGCTGTAATTCTGGAGACAACCTCTCACAATACCTACGAAAGGAGAAGGCTTCCCTGGCCTTGAAGAAATACTGAGTTAACGAAGTTTGGGGAGAAAAAGGAGCAGTACAGTCATTTTGAGAGGAGAGTCAAGCTACTCACTTTTTCCTTGTCTTCGAATTGTGGTTTGGCCAAAGCCTCCTCTAGATCTGTTATCTCCTCGAATGAGAAGGCTGGAGGAACAGAAAAATCCTCAAGGAGCCCCAAGCTACTTCCTTCTTGGGCTGATTTATTCCCTCTAATTGTCCCAAGTGGAATTCTCTGTTTTCTGTTGGGCAGGTTGAGCAGGACCCAAACCTGCTCTCCCAGGCAGCATTAACCTCTTCCTCCCTAAAACCTCCTGTGGACAGCCTAGCACATGATAAAATAATTATTATTGTTATAGTTAATAATAATAAAATAATGTTAATAATATATATTAAAAAAACACCACCCATCCTTAAGTCGGAGTCACTTGAGCTGCAAAAGAGTTCATATTCAGGATAAGGACCCTCACAGCAGCACTACTGGGCATTAATAATCTCCTTTTACAATAAATCCTTCAAAACTTACACATGGCAATCAAGATTAAACAGCACTCGACTACGTTTATAACAGCTCTGGAACTTTCCGGCACTTGCAAGAGAAATCAGGTTTAGTCTGGTGTTTTACAAGCCACCGAAGACACTTCTTTGGAAAGTTTCTGTTAAAGCATTCAATCAATAACATTCTTTTGATATTAATCAAAACATTTTTTGAAGTATGTTACTTCGGACAAAACTTTCCGGGGGAAAAAAAAAAACAAACCTTTTTATGGGAATTTTTGGTTTAAGAAAAGTTTGGAATGTTATTTCAGAATTTTGAACTATTCATATTTTGTGATTTTTTATTTTTTTTTTACGTTATTCCAGGAAATTGGTACGCTGAAAATATAACGACATTGAAAACATCACGTAAAACGCTGCAACTATAGAAACTGAAAAAAGCTGTTTCTTTATCAAAATTCCAAAGCAAACTTGGTAACGAGGCCTCAGGTTGGTTTGTCTCCATCAATGCGCAGCTTAACCTCATGTTTCTTGGGCAAAGAACAAGGAATATTAACAAAGCAGGAGATGCAGCCTCCCAAATCCGAGTCCTCTGAAAACCCATAAGGGTACCTGAACCGAACTTGAATTAGGACCTTGACTTTCTGTTTCACACCATGTAGGTCTGAAACATTCAGCTAATAAAAATGAAATGTAATACATGTCTTCAAATTATTCCAATTTTGCTTTGGGAATTTAGCTAACAGTAGAAAAATACTTAATGTTTTAATTTTAAAAGCTTTTCCTTTGCAGTACACCCAGCCACTATGCAGTAGGTTTTAGTCACATACAGATTATTTTATATTTTTTTTTACTGTGGTTTTTTATTACTTTGGGAGATTTCCTTCTCCGTGATTCACCATTCTGTAGAGTGGGTCAAAACTCTCAGTGAAATAATTGTGCACAGATGTGAACAGAGTTGTAGGGCCACTTCATCTTTTGAACATCTTCATTTGGGTCAAATAAATAGCAATAAATGGTCATAAAAAAAGTTTAAAAATTGAAATAATATTTCCAGAAAAATAAAACTCAATAACTTGTTCATTTTAAGTAGACATTGCAAACCAAATAGGAACTGATTATGGTGAGATCTGACAAAATCAGTAAATAATTACGAAACTCATCACTGATGCAGGAATATTGCAATATTTCATTAAAATTAGTACCTCCCACTGCCTGCTACCTTTCTATTATCGCTTCTAAAGTCCCTGCTGAAGTGACTTACTCTCTGGGAAAGTCTTGACTGCTTGATTCGTGTTGGAGGCTGATAACCCCAGGCCTGGCATTTCTTTCGGTGTCTCAGGGTTAAACATCTGAAGTTTGGCAAGATGAATCCCAGCCGAGGTTCTTGCTGCAGGAGGGTTCAAAAAACAGATCTTAAGGAATCGAGATAACACAGGTCTCAGTAAAATTTTCTTCCCCGAAGATCTTTTAAAAAAACATTTTAAAAATCCCGTGCTGCAGATTAATATTAGACTATATCCACTTTTCACACCTCTCTGCATTTTGAGAGGACAATTATATCGAGAGGACAATAGAAAAAGACAATTTATATTTGTCTTTTTGGGTTAATCTTTTTTTTTTTGAGAGGAATGGTAGTCAGAAAAGAATACAGATTTTTAATATTCTGGGACCAGAAATAGAAGGTATAACTTAATCCTAAGAAGAAGTCTCGTGCCTTGAGCCAGTGGAGTCACAAGTGTTGGTGTCTGATTCTGTCTGTACAGTTTTTATAACGCAGAGCAGTTTGTCTCAGTAAAACTGCTGGAATCGGATCAGTTCATCCACCACTCGTATCCTCAGATAAAGCACGTGTTTCATTGATAGATTATTTATGTATTCTCTATTTCATTTCCTTCACAGCATTTATTTCATGTTGTAACACTTTAGTTCGATTACTGATCTCTTAATAAGAACAATAATTAAGCTGCTATTATTTCTACACAATGCAATTGTGCTTCTGAAGTTCTTGAGCTGCGTTACTGTGAAGAGTATAAAAATATAAATAAGATCACCGGTAAAGTAGCACAGGTTCCAGGCACCATGATTAAAGCAAGATTCAGTTTTTAGGAGCACAAAAGAAACATATTTTGACTATAATAATCCCTTTCCCCCCTGTATCAGACATCTGTGATTAGAGGAACCTACCTCGGCCTAGAATACATGAGAAAAGGAAGCGGAGGTGATGGAGGAGTAATCATTAACATCTCCTCTTTGGCAGGTAAGAATATTTCCTGTATAAAAATTTCCTACTCACTGGTTTGTTTCTGAAATAAATGACTCGTACTCATCAGTCACACCTTTCCTTCTTTCTTACGGCTTCTCCCTCTTTATTCCCATTTTGAGATGGTTTTCATCACAGCAACCAGAGTAATATCAAAGGGCCGTGACTTTCATTTGCTTTTTAAACTCAGTTCAATGAAAAATTTAATAATTTTCCCAACCAATCAGTCTCATATTTAATAACCTTGAGCACGATGTGTGTTCTCTCTTGCTACTGCCTGGGAAAAATAATAACATCATGTTGGTTTATGCTTGGGTTGTTAGCGTTTTCCTTGATATCCATGAGGAATACCAAACAGTAGTAATTTTATTCCGGGGTGTTCCTATGCGTTTTAGCAACGAAAGCAGTAAAAGGGTTCATAACACAGGTCAAAAACGAATCGTTTCCACGGCAGGGCCGATGCCCAGGCAGCGCTCGGAAAGGGCAGGGGCAGGAAGTGGTGTGAGTCCCATTCCAACCAGCTTCAAGGGAACACAAAATACTTCTGATTTTCAGACCTAACAGCTTGGCTTTTCTTGGTTTGGTGAGAGCTCAGAAGTGCCGTTTTTAATTATTTCATCAGAATTTGCATTTATTTACTTACTTTTTAACGTTAGCGTTGTGCCGTAACGCTTGCGGGAGCCTGCCAAAAACAGAGCCTTCTTCGCTTTGTTTGCTCTTCCCGAGCTTCTATTTAGCGATTGTTGCCAAGGTCAGCAGGGAAAACACGTTAGGAAAGCTGACATACGCTAACTTACATCGTTTATTTATTTACTACTCTTTGTGCTTTGTGACTCTCATTCTCCTCTCCAGTCTGAAGGTCCAAGTCCTGCAGTTTACTCCATATATAAAAGGCAAACTGCCACTGGCCTGCTTCCCAGTGTTTTCTTTTCTCGGAGCGAGCTCCTGTTGATCATTAAACTCTCGAGCTGTTTTGATCCCCCCCTGTCCAAGGTCTTTAGAAGATTTTATCACCAGACACACTCTACAGGCAGCAGATACTCTGGTGTCCCGCTGAGCAGCAAGAGGAGTTATATTTAGTGCTTTTGTGACATTCAATAATATTTGCTTTACCCGCTAATTAGTCTCCCATTCATTGTCGTGGGATTTTTGCCAATGATCTGAACTCGGGTCGGCATCAGGCCCAACTGTTTTATGTTTCCAAGCACCCACGGAACGACTTAAACGCTTCCTGTGAAGTGGATGCTCCAAGTGCTCGTTCAGCTGGGTGAAAGCCAGTGTGTCCAGCCTTTCCAGTATCGAATCTTCCTCCTTTAGTGTCTCCAGGAGACAGGACTAAGTAAAAAAAGGGAGAGAAAGACAGAAGGAGAAGCAGCAAGTACCCAACTCCCAACCCGCTGCATCGCAAACCCATACAACTTTCTGAATTTTAAGGGATTTGTGTGTTCATCTCAAGAGGAGGCAATGCTGCCAAGCAACTGAGAGAGTGGGAAAGGTGTTTTACTGCCAGCTTGCCCCATAAAAGATAAGGCTAATGGCTGCAGGTTTTGGCACTGCAATAAACTGCGTTGCAAATTTAAAGAGCAAATTATTCTAAAATTTCTTCCGTAGGAAGCTACCTACCTTAATTTGAATTTTTAACAGAATAGTAACAGGCAACAGAAAAAGCACACAAACCTAAATTTAACTCCTGAGATTATTTAGGTAATTAAATTTAGCAATTTGAAATCTGTCTCTTACCCTTTGGTGGCTGGTACCTACACGCTTCTGTTAAGCAAAGGGGGAAAGGGGATTCACGCGTGTGCCTGCGCTTCTGCTTTGATAACCTCCAGACTTTCAAGGTGGGATTCTGTAAAACTGAGTTTATATCTGTCTGGATTCCTTTGTTTATTTCTTGACCTTGTTTCTCTTCCCTCTCAAGTAACAATTAATTTGTCTTACTATGTTTAAAAAAAAATAGCGTAAAATTCCTCCTCTGTGTTTCCCAGTTATTTTCCCTTTTATATGTCCGTGAGCTACAGCCTTGTTGGGATTGGTTTTTCCTTTAAAACATGTAAAAGTACTTGAGAGTATAAAAAAATAGTATCATAATATTTCTAGTGTGCTAATATTCTAATGTTTCCAACGGTTTGAAGAGTAGTGATGATCATCAAGCCACCAAACAGAGAAGCGTTAAGGAATATTGTGACCAGAACCCAGAGGGGAGAAGAAAAAACCCCATTTTCCATAAAGCATATGAAGCAGAAGCATCACACGTTAATCCCAGCTAGACAGATAAATACAAGTTTAAGGGAACAAGCAGCCACAAGGTTAATTTCTTCATTTCCCACCACTGAACAGTGTTGCTTTCACCGGATCACCAAGGAAGAATTCAAACCAAGATAACGCCTTGAAGCTCTCGGGGGCATAACTAGAGCTTTGTGCCATCTTAGAGAGCTCTTCCCTTCAGACCAAACGGATTCGGGAGCAAAGAGCCCAGGCAGGTCTCCAACACACAGAGTTTTTCTGGGAAATCCATCCCTAAAGCTGGGTAGCGGATTCTTCACCTCCACTGACATAAGTCACAACCCTTTCTTGATTATATCACATAACGATGTGAAACGTGAAGAATGAAAAAACGTATCTGAGCCATTAACTGGGATGACTTCCATTAGAACCAAACACTAATGCATCAAAACCAGTACCCAGTTTTACAATACCACATTGAGAAGCACAGAGGAATTTCATCCCCTTGCTTCAGGATGGGCTGTGGGTTCTGTTCCCAAGACCTGAGCGTTCAGGTGGAAGCACAGCATCCACGTGGTCCAGTTCAGCTGCCATCACGTGCTGGAAATTGTTGCCCTAACAGGCAGAAATGTCTGTGCACTCAGGGTCTCTCAGCTCTTCTCGACCAGCGTTTTGCCATCAAACTCAGTCTTATTAGCATAAAGTTCTTAATTTTCCTCCAAAACCTCTCTTTTCTCTTCTTTCTCTACTATGGATAGTGATTTTATGCTCTCTCACCATAAATATTCAGTGTTGGCACCCATTTTTCATTTTGCTTCTGCTTTTCCCTACAGAGGGTAGCAATGATATTATAATAATGATTATAATTATAAAGGATCGTTACCTCTTTCCTGTTCCCTCCTAAAAATCTTCATCCCAGCTTCTCATTCCAGAACAGGGCCCACAGGAGGAGGGACCAAACCATAGAATCATTTTCAGCCAACCTAATTCAATCCAGAAAATGCTTTAAAAAAGCTTTGCTATCCACACCTCTGCTTCCATTTCTTTCTGCTCACTGTCTGAGGTCTTCAGCTTCTCCTGCCATTTGGTGTTTACTCACGTATCTCTGTTCTCTCTGCACCAAGGTCACGCGTTCCCTTCTTAGTGCTTTTTTCCAAAATGGCTTATTTCATTTAAATCCCTTAAAAAAAAAATAATAAAAATCATCTATCAGATCTTACCAGAGTAGTATTTAAGTAAAATAAATTTTACAGTGCCTCAAATGGTGCCTCAAGTCTGAATTACTCCGTTTATAGTTGCGTATAGAGCAAAACTATGCAGTTGCCAAATAAATACCAAATAAATTCACAGTAAGACCATTGCACGGGCAGAGGACAGGGCTGCCAGCAGCTGTGCAGGCCATAAAAGCAAGGGATTTAAGTCAGACATTATATTTGTATTTATTTTTTGAAAGATGATATTAAAGCAGATACAGTAGTCAAAACGGACTTGACTATTTCCCTTAACGTTTCCCACACTCTCTCCCTGAAATCACTGCAACTGACTCCAGGTGCCCAGTTTACCCAGCAGCGGTCAGCAATCAAAGTTTATCTCAAATACTTTATATACTTTAAGTACTTTACAGATTCGTAGAAGGCAGCTCAAAAATCTCAGCCTTGAGCGTTTTATTCCAAATCCTTTCCTCTTTAAGTCACACTTCATAGATACAACTTTTCCTCTTAAAAGTTATACTTTTTTATTACTCTTCTCTTGCCTCCTCATGTTTTTATCAGTCTGGTATCTTTTCCCACCCTACCACCAGTTACAAAGTCATTTGAAAATTTTCACTCATCTGTTTTGTTGCATCTCTATAAATTCCTCGCTTATTTTGTTACCATTATAGAACCTGTGGGTGTGGTTAAGGTAATCATAAATAGGAGTACCCAACCTCTTTATTCAGCTACCTTTCTGTTTATTTTCAAGGCCTCATGCCCGCTGCGTTCCAGCCCGTGTACTGCGCTACAAAGCACGGCGTCATCGGATTCACACGCTCCATAGCAGTAAGTAGTGTGGTTTTTGAAAACAGCATCAGCAGCTCCTTGAGATCATGCTCAGTTTTCCGTGTTCCCTCACTTGTGTCACACGACTGGGATGTGCTTTCTTAAAGAAAGCAGAGAGTCTGAAGCCTCCTTTCCCAAAACCTGGGATAAGTCAGGCATGTGTGTGTTCACGAGCAATTTGAGGCTTCAGGAGCATGGAAGAAAGATGCTGCGAAGTAATTCAAGGACAGTAGGAGGAGCCCAAAAGTCAAATTCTTATGAAAAATATTTTCAAAGCCTGGATAACTCCATCCCAGTCATTTAACAAATTTAACATTGCTTTGCTTATTTGTAAGTCGGGTTGATGACTTTTTTTAATGATCAATAGGCACTAAAGTGTACAAAAAGTGACTAGAGCACAGAAATGTTTACCGTTATTTGCCGTTACCAACTCTCAATACTCTGAAAATGCAAAATGAGGCGTTCAGGCTGGGAGGTGTTAGCTGTTGTACGACCATAGGGTAAGTCTTAGCCTCCGAATCCAAAACTTTCTAGTTAAAATGAGCAAGCAGTTAGGTGAAATAACTTGGAGGGAGGAGATGTGGTCATTTGGATAGTTTATGCGTATTTTACCCCCCATCTCTGCATTTATATAACTTCTTTTTTGGATTAACCTAAACAGCGTGGATAAGGGTTGCATATAACACAAGTCACAGCATTAACCCGAAACTTGGGTTTCCATTTTTGTTTTCTCATGATAACACAAACATCACCATCTAAGTTCAAAAATAAAGGGTCTTCTAGAAAATTAGAGGAAACGCTGTCTCTATGGAATATGAAAAAGGCAAGGAGAAAAGGAATAACAAACAGTAAATCCCTGTATTTACCAGGAAAGGCGGGACAGCCTCATGTTGGGCAGGTACAACAGAAAACATCTAGGACTTCAGTTTCTGTTCTTCTCCAGACCAAAAGGGCAGGTTACCATCTCGTGAAAAGGACATGTACATAATGCCAGAAAGGATGCCTGTTAAATGTTAACATAAACAGAATTGGGTGTTGAACAATTACAGTTATTCTTGGCTGTATCATGGATAGTTCCTAAGCTCTGTGCCATGGCTAAGGTGGTCCATCCAGCGCTCACCACGGCTCTGGACGCATTGGGAGCAACCACAAATGAAGGCTTCCACCATTCCCAGAGCAGTTTGCACTGTCATCATCTTCCTGAAACACTCCTGCCCCTTTCCTGGAGTTCAGAGGGACTTTTCCTGCGGAGATGTTCAGTGAGGGATTCATCCCTTTGGCAGGGACAATAGAGCAGCTGGAAAAGTTTAGCATTACAGTTGTAGGGGTAGAGACCAAATCCCATTTCTGTTGATGTGGGGGAGGTAAATACAATCTCAGAGTTAAATCCTGATTTGATTTCAGACAGTTTTCTTTTAATGAGAAAGTTCTTACAATATTGGAAGCACATGGGAGATATTTTTTACTTGGTTTTGCTTACGAGAGTGATATCATTCCCCTAGAACACGGCTAAGGACGTGCCAAGAGCACTAATAACAAAAATATTAGAAAAAAACACAGCTGTGTGGAAAGAAGAGTGTTGATTTCTTGTGGAATTGTTCTCCCAGCAACACAGATGTTATTTTTCTAGTAATCTAGTACCATTACTAGAGAAAACGTGCCTCAGGCTTAGCTGTGGAAACCAAACAATCAGTAGTAACAAAATCCGCTTACTGGGCAGGGCTGGGAAGTACTGAGTGGTAAATCTCATTCTGCTGGAAATCACTCACACGACGCTATTTTAAAGTGTTGATGACAAAAGCCATAGCTTCTTCTCTTTTCCAGTTAGCAGCAAGTATGGAAAACTACGGCGTGAGGCTCAACACCATTTGCCCAGGATTCGTCAACACCCCCATTCTTCAGTCCATAGACAAGGAGGAGAACATGGGGCAATATTATTCGTATAAGGACGAGATCAAAAATATGATGCAGTTCTACGGCGTGATGGAGTAAGTCAGACACAGCAGGGGGGGTTTGTCCATGGTTAATGAAGGAAAAGCACACACAAGAGCACTTCCAGCAAAATTAACCTAAAAGGGAAACGCTGCCTGAGATAAAGGTCTATCAAATGCATTATCCCATAGACAAGGAGCAGATGGCTGATAATTAAGGCCATTTTAAAATTATCACCCACACACTGATATTTCTCTTTATGCGTTCCCATTTCCCAGCAAAGTGCAGATGAAATTCCCAACTATTAGTTTTTAATAGTGTTCTTCCCTAAGTGTGTCGATTCAGACTTGTAGCGAGATACAGGGTATATCATTTATATTGAATTTTCATAAAGTTGCAAGCGATCCAAGATGGAAATCAGACCAAGAACTGACAAAACTGCACTAAGTTGATAAGATGATGGTGCCTCAGCTCAAAAACTCCCCTGCCCCATTCTGGGATTGCCAATAGAGGCCAAAAAAACAATGACTTGTAAAGTGCCACTTCACATTGAATGTCCTGATCGAGGAGAGTAAATGTCTTTCTGGAAACACTCAGAGGTGGAAACCTCTGCTTCTCTTGAAAATATATTTCTTCAAATATTCAATTTTCAGGGTATAGAGACTTACATTGAGTTGCTTCACTTCTTCTTTTCACATGTTCCATTACATCACGGCTCGGAAATAACGATTATTATTTTTCTTTTCCAGCCCATCCAGAATTGCTGAGGGACTGATAACAATCATTGAAGACGACACCCTAAACGGAGAGGTGATGAAGATTACAGCATCCCAAGGGATTCATTTTCAAGAATACAGCCAAATACCTTTTACAACATCAAAGAGATAAATAATTCTTTTACACTAATTAATTTGGGTTTTTTTTTAAATATAAACAATTCTTTAAATTGCAAATTTTTGGAAAAAACACAAAGGTTAGTGTTGTGTC
>JAOXNH010000031.1:80019012-80036317 GCA_028566575.1 Bartramia longicauda
GATGTGTGTTCTATTGTTGGCAATTTCTACCTTTTTAATTAAAAAGTACCCCAAACCAAATATTCCGGTTTGTTTCAGTTACTCTGTATTAAAACACATCCGAGGGCTTTATCTGCATAAGAAGAACAAGTCCTAAATATGTTTTGGAAAGGTTTCCTGTAAGACTTCCTTCCCCTCAACCTTTGGAGGGCTTCCAGGAAGCCAGGAAAGGCTTTTATGTTTGATTTCCAGACAGACCCAGCCGCAGAAGTAGTCGGTGGAAAGAGGAGTTAAAGGGAGAAAGCGAGTTTCATTTCTGCACGGGGATTGTTTTGAAACTTCGTCTTCGGTTAAAAGTCTTGACATCCTTCCAAGACTTAATTTATTTTGCCTGGGAGATGATCGTTTTTCAGACGACCATTCCAGTTTTGTAGGGAAACTCAGCCAAAAGGAAAAATAAATATTTTAAATGAGAGATACTAATTGCCAAGAACATAAAATGACAAGTAATAATCTAGACTCATCTAATGATCATTATTTGTAATGAACATCCAGTTCCATGTGACCCGAGTTTACTTTTCAGTCTCTGTAGTTTCAAACGGGAATCTTTTAGGGGTAAAGAATAAATATTCCCCGTGAAATCCATTTTTTCAGTGTTTATGATCCTACATGAGAGCCCAAATCATAAGGCATTTCAACCGCGTTGGGACAGGACAGCGTTGCTGTGTTTGCATTAATGCCTCGACTCAAGGAAAGGCTTTTGGAAAGGTCAATAACCACTGTCATCAATGGGATTACGCGGATAACACATTATGTTCTGTGTGGTTCGGAAGGACCTGGGATTAACACACATTATGTGTACCATAAAACCACACGGGCATCAATCTTAGTATCAAGGGGGTGATCCACGCAGTAACAAGCCCTCCTGGGAGTTTCCTTAAATTAAGGAATAACTTATGATATGAGAGGCGAGAGCCTCTTCCTCTTGTTTGGAACAGAAATTCTGCAAACAGCAAACCAAAAATAAACTTTAATCTGGTTTCCACCAAACTCTTCAATCCGTCTTTAAGGGCCTGGTGTTCTTTACCTATCGCTGTGGCACTGGGGCAGGACAAGATAACAATTTCCTTCCTCCAGTGCTGAACTGCTCAAAAACTTCTACCGGTGGATTCTCCAGCCTGAAATTCCCTTTTAGCTCAGTCTTTTTGCTTCCCATCAGGAGACGTTGACAGTTTTCAGCGCTGGCTCCAGGAGCCCAGCTGGTTCAGTGAAAGTGAAGGATAACACCATAAGATTTCAGGGGTTTTTATTATTTCATTTTTTTCCTCTCCTCTGGTACAAAAAGGAACAGCTCAATGTCAGGTCAAATTTGGAATTCCAACTGAGAGGGGCAGAAAACAAGAAGATCTATGCTCTTACTCCAAAGAGGACAGTAAACAGGAAGAGAACAGGTCAGGTAAAAAAAAACATAAAAGGTGTCAAAAGGCTAAGCCTAAAACATCTTTGTAATAAGTAAATTAATCCCATTGTTTATGTGAAAGGCCATTACTATGAGCCATGGACCAAATCTGAACCTGAATGTTTTCTGGAAGCCTAAGCCTCAGGGATTCAGGGAATAAAACGAGGGTCTTCATCATCCTTAATGAAATAAAAAAATAAAATTAATCTATTCCAATCGATCATGCTTTAAGCAGTGAAGAGTTTGCAACAGTCACATATTGAGCTTCTTTTATTTTCCCACAAGCTGCTGGCATCTCCTGGGCAAACCTTACAGAGGTTATTGCCGCTGCAGAGGCACAATTGATGCCTTGCTACAGAATTGTGCTTTTTCAGGTTTTACTTCCACAGGAGGGTTTCCAGCCCCCCTGCACCCACTCTGATAGGACAGGGCGACCGTCTGGTCACAGGTCTGCCATCTGGGTCCAGGGTTTCTGGGCGGTTTAAGACTCCAGATTAAGCCTCATGAGGTGGAAATTCATTGTAGTGACGCCCAAGGAGGAGGCAAAAAAGCCTTTCTAATCATTTATCTATCACCCTGACCTCGCCACCTCCTTCTCTGCATCTTTCCCTGGACTACCTTAAACCTGAGCTTTTCAGCAGTGACCTACACCAAAAGTCATCTGTGGATTTTCAGCAGTCACCAAGAACAAATTCACTGAAGACATCGCTCATTTCACCGATTTCAGACAAAATGCAAGCCCAGTTTATTAGCTCACGTGATGCTCCAGCTCCACAGAAGTGGCCCAAAGGATTTCAGCAGCGTTGTTCTCTTTTCAGAATGACCTTTCCTCGGCAGCTGCAATCCTGAAGAAGATTAGGAAGAAATAAAGAAGAATAGGAAATAAGGCACTTTGAACTCTTTACTAGAGGACACGGGAGCGAGGACGCTTCTCCCTGCCCAAAAAAAGAAGCCCAAAGAGAACTTTGAGTGCCCTTTCCCACAGCTGCAAACAAAACCCACAGAAGAGAAGAGGAAATAAAGATATTTTCGGAAGGGAGGAATGCAAAACTCTGGAGAAAAATGGTTGTGTTTTAGCTCATCTGAGCCAGTCCCATTTACATAAATGACTAACACTTCAGAACCTCCTTTGACCTTGAGGCTGAGTTGCTCCAATTAATGCTACAACCTCCCAGGCACACCGAGGCCGCAGATCCCAAAGACCCACAGATGGGCAGAAAACACTCAAATCTCTGCCACTGACTCTGGAGCCGCTGCTCCAACAGTGAATCATCTTCCTTGGACACAATCCTTCTGGCAACCTCACCTCAAACAGAGGGAGAGCATTCCTTTACAGGGCTTTTTTTTTTTCTCCTCTGCATTTGAAATCTCTGTTTAAATACACATCCCTCAGCAAGGCTGACAAATTAGCTGACACTTATCAAAACCACGGCTCCTGTTTTGATTTAAGGGAGTTTCTTTCCCCGGGATGTATTAATGCAAGGCTGGAGAAAATGCAGCTAAATGTGGGGATTTGTGCCTGCCCAGTGCCAGCACTTCAGCTTGTACTTATGTCCTGTTCTTTCTCTAGGAAAATATTGACTTTATTTTAATATTTTATATATACACACACACACACATCTCGACGTATATATCTATTTATCTACACACTCACAGGCCCCACAGACAATAGAAATTACCTTTTTTCCAGAGCAACATACACCATTTCCGCATGTACCCAAAGCCAGTAACTTCTCTAAAAGCTGTAAAGCGTTATTTATCAGTGACGTTCATCTGCCACATTTGTTCCCTGAAGCTCATGGAATATGCTGAAATCCATACAAGCTACATTCCATGGAGCTGGTTTTACCTGCTCCAACTTCAATTGGCAATTTCGTTTTTCCTCTCAGTTCCTGAATTGTATAAAGATTAGATTTGCTCTTTAAATTAAATGCTCACACATTAACCAATGTATAATCTTTGACATATTATGTATATCTAAAATTCCACTTGCTGAGACAAATCTACTGCCTTACCTGTTATATTTTCTTTTTATTATCATAGATGGGTCCATTTCACAGTCACTGAAATAACTGTCATTCTATGCACTGGACATTTCCCAAATATTTCATGACAGACTCTTTGTGGTAGGAGGAATTTGGGTTTTTTCATGGGTTTTTCCCCTGCTGGTGTGTGAGCTGTGAGTATTACTTTTGAAGGGGAAAACAAAAAAAGCAAAAAAAACCCAAAACCCTTCCAAAAAACCAACTTCCCTCTGAAAGTTACCCATCCAAAAAATAACAGCAACCCAAAAAAGCAGAAGAAAGCAAACATTGTCGTTGCATTTATTGAACAGAACTGTCCCCTGAGTGACACAGGGAGTTCTGCCTAAAAAAATAAGTTAATAATAATAATAATTATGGTACAGCGTGGCCAAAACCGAAAATGTGTTCAGGAGGCCCATCCCTAGGACTGTGATCCCTGAAAAAATCATCAAATATATCAGCCAAGTATTCTTACTATTCCTTGTTGTTTATGTCTGATAGCTCAACCATTCAAAAAACCCAAAAAACCAGAGAACAAAACGTTTCCATAAATTACAAAGTTGGTCCTACCGAGCTGAACTGAAGAAAAGGAGCTGTTTCTCCCAGTCTGGCTGTTTGTCTACAACACGTACATGGTGCAGACTCTGGGGCTACAAATAATAAGATTTATTTGTATGAACATCAAAGGGCCAGTACACGTATTGGTGTGAACAGGAAAGTTGCTTTCGGCCACTAATGTTCCCTCAAGTTGTCATCATACCATAAACTGTTGGAAAAATAAGTATTTATCCAGCGTAAGGAAGAAGAATGGTTCAGTGATCACTCTCCACGCTGGAATGAAATCTAAACTGCATTTCCAAGGTGAGTTTCTCAGAACATTTGACCGTGAAAATACGTTGGTGGCATAAATTACAATACTCCGTGGTGCAAACAAAGACCTGCAAGGTCTGTTTCACACATACAGGGACTAAAAACCTATTAAAATTTCATTTTCAATTAGTGAGAGCTTGAAAAGCAAATCATAGCTGTTTAAAGAAACTAAATATGTCTAATTTCTTTAAGTTTCAAGCCTTGTCGCTGTGTTTACCTTGGTGGGAGGTGTCCCTGCCCAGGGCAGGGGGCTGGAACTGGATGAGCTTTAAGGTCCCTTCCAACCCAAACCATTCTACAACTTACAATAAAATATTTTTGTTCCAAATTAAATGGAACTTGGGCACGGAAACATTAACCATTTTGTAGGAATAGCCACATGTAAAGCAATGGTTGAAAACACACATTCAGCTTCAGGGAAGCACTTAGATCCCATCACCTCCTGCATGACAGTGCTGTCCACCCTCTGGAGAAACATGGGCTGCATTAGCTCTCTGCCTCCAGCTTCCCTTAATATCTGGATATTCAAAGAAATATTCAGTTAAAAAGTAATTTTTGCCATATCCCAGAAAACTAAAGTTCATCTCCAAATGTATTTGGTCTTCTGAGCTGCCCAGCTCTGGAGGAACTGCAGAAGAAAGTGTTAATTTCACAGACTTGGGCACAAGCTAAGGGTAAAGCTGCCCCAGAGCATGTGACAAACTGTCAAGATTCACTAATGGGAGGTGAAAATACACAAAACCTGAGGTCTCACCTCCAATTTCTACATGAAATGCCAATGTTGAACCAAACTGACCACAGATACCCTTTCCCTCCTCTCCGGGGAGAGGTCATGGAGTCCCCAGGTCCGGAAAGTCAACAAACAACGGTCTGGAAGAAACGGAAAGAGAAAGGAAGAGCCATCACGAGACTTTACAGTCCTGGGTGCAAATTAGCACAAATTAAATCTCCCTACCAAGAGTACAGCATTCTGACATAGGGATCATTCTAAATTTTCAATATTTATAGGGATTTGCTTCAGGGGGCTTGCTATCAATTAAGAGGGCAGTTTTATGCTGGCAAAGGTACCCTCAAATATTAACACTTTATACTCCAGTGTTCAATAGCATTAAGACATTTAACAACACTTGCAGAAACTGGCAAACAACAGTTAAAAAGCAGCGTGACTACGCTCTTAGAACTTGGCAACCTCTACAACATAACTCTGAGGAAAGATCTGACCTGCAGAACGATAGTTATTCCTTTTTAATTATTAACACACTTTTTTTTCCCCTTGCAAACTGCTATATTTGTATATTTAAACCACACAGAACGCATGAACAGGCCCTTAACCATCTGCAGGGCAACCTACCCTCCTGCATCCTCAATGTCTGCCTGATATTCAAAGTTGGGGTTCTTTCAGGTGACCAGCAGTGGTGACAGCCGTGTCTGGAACAGGAGCTGGAGTCTGAGTCCCAAAGCAGAAATGCAAATTATAGGCATAAAGAAAGAGAATGCAAATCCTTGATTTAGGTTCAGGGTGTATCCATGTCCCATTAAAACTCAGAGGCTGAAAACGCAACTATTTCCATCGGATTTCTAAGCCCTCCTCGAATTTGTCGACTCAATTAGCAATTCAGGCCTTTTGGTCACGTTTTGACTCTCTAGTAATTCTGCAGAGCCGGCCTTTGCAAGCGAGCTGTGCGGCGAGAGAGCCCTGTGGCTCCCCAGCTCCCAGCCCAGCTCGGTAGCTTTGTTTATGGGGCAGTTGCCAAGCCCTGAGTCACCCAGTCAGCCCGCGACATGCCCGCTTGTGTAACCTGTGTGCTTTGGCAGCGCCCGGGGACTCTGCCTGTGTCCTGGTGCATTTAAAGAAAAAAATAAAAAATAATTAAATGGAGTGATAAATTTGTATGAAATTAGTTTTAAGATTGTACTCATTAAATGCAGTGGGGACCAGCGTGCGTTCCTACATCCTGCACCACTCTCTTACCTGGTGGCCAAAGGAAGGAGGGAAACTTGAAGGTGGTAAAAAGCAAACTTCTTGCCAGGCATCGCATTTTTCATTAAAAGAACAGCTTTAAAATCCCCCAGGACACCGGATCATCTCTGACAGCAGAAGCTGGTAGATATACCAAAAGGGTAAACTCTATTTATCACACCTACTGTGGGCTTCAGCCTCCTGCAGAGTGACAGCCACCTCCGTGCAGAGGGAGAAAGAAGCTTCCATCTGTCTGTCTGTCTCAGGCTCTCTCTCCATCTTTCTAATTTAATTTGGGAAAAGGGTAGCAAATTTCAAGCACATTTGTTCATTTTTTAAGCTGAAGTTGAACACCATACTGAAATAATTGGTCCATTCCACTATCTTGCGGATTTCATACCTCCTGGAGTTGTTTTCCAATGAAACAGCTGGAGAACAACAAAAACCAACACGTTTGGAGAGACGATTTGCTTTGCTTCTTCTAACAAAGAAGGGTTAGAGTTTTTACACCACCGGTCTCACAGGCAGCATCTCAGTTCTGAATTTAAAAAGCTTCTACTCACCAACTGTTATTTTTTTTTCCTCCTAAACCAGAGGTTTATTTAGTGGAACAACCAACTCTTATCAATTTGATGTCTCCGTGGCATTCTCTCCAGGTGGTATAACACAATCTGATTCCATATCAGATTTTTAAGTTTGTCAGGCCTTGTTTGGCTGTTCCTATCTATCTTTCTCTGGAAAGGAAAGGAAGTAGTTTGCTTTCTTGTCTCATTCTGCCTTTGAGGATTTCCAGTGTCCCAGGTTGAAATCCAGAATATTGATTACTGTGTATACCATTACGTCAACATGATCTGGAGGAAACAGATTTTTTTCCTGGGTTTCCTGTTCTAAATGATGTGGGTTAGAGTCAGGCAGAACATGCAGTAGTTGAGGACTGGGGGCCCTCCACGTGCAACCAAGTTCTTCCTTTTCTAGTAAAGCTTCAGTTTTCATTTCATGTTCTCTTGGTGCTGGGCTGAAATGAAATGACATTATTATTTTTCATATTTGACCTTTCCACAGCTACAACTTCACGTTTTTCTGCTTTGAGGCAGGGTGTTTGGTGGTCAAGGATGAGAAGGTGAAGGTAGTCATTAAGGAAGGGAATCTGTAGAGCTTGAGGTCACCTTAGCGGCCACAGAACTGGAGTGTTTCCCCCCGTACTTAGAATCAGACTGTTGTTGGGTTAGTTTCACTGGAATTCTGGTCAAACACATTCCCCAGATGACTAAATACAGAAGAACTTGAAGAGGAATTTGTCACTCACCAGCTGGAGGTCAGTCCAGAGCCTGAGAGATGAAGTGTCAAAGCTCCTATGGGGGAAAGAACATGAACCAGCTCCAGTAAAAGCATGAGGAGACAGACAGAAATCCCCCCAAGCTGCAGGAAAGCCTTGTCAGAGGCACCTCCTCTTCAACAGAGAGCTCTAAGATGTTCTAGATCATCTAGATAATCTCATCCAGGCTCCCTGTCCCATGAAAGGTTGGACCAGATGATCTTTCAAGGTCTCCCTTCCAACCTGGCCTGTCCTATGGTTCTGCACATTTCTTTAACCTCCTCCACATGGGCACTTCTACAGTTCTTCTGGAATTACCCATTTGCAGACCACCACAGCATCCCAGAGCAGCCTGAACTCTAATCTGTTGGCAGACTGTTCATGACAGATGGTGGCAAAGGCATAAAGAGCCCCCAGACAGTGGGTGGCCAGGAACGTCCTTCTGAGAAGAACGTAAATTACAGGCTTTGGGTCAAAAGGAAGAGAAAAGTGAAACGACTTTTTGGATGCAAAGTTCTTGGTTTCTCTGTCACTGAGTGTGGCTGCAAAGTTCCACTTCCCATCTCACATCCAGGGGTTTGGAAATTATACACAGAATAATGGGCTGCGGGATTTTGTCTTCTACCAAGTAACCAATAACAACAGAGTTAACTGTAGTGTAACAAGGGGAAAAACAAAACCAACCCAACAGAACAACCTGAGTGAAACCGGTTGTGAGGTTGGCCGCTGCCTGGAACAGTAGATGTCCTGCTTCCACATGCACGTCCCGATGAAGGAAGGGAAACTCACATTTACGGCAGAAAACACCAAGTGCTGGTGGCAGCAGGAGGGCACCACACACCATTCCCTGTTTCCGAGTTAGAAATCTTGGAAGTACTTAGAAATCGTGCATCAATTTTGTCAACTTTTTTCTTTGGAAAAATATTTATAAGTTGTGAAAAAAAATTACTGAAATGAAATGTTACAAATGTAAGTTTAAGCATTGCCTTTCAACAAATCTAAGTTTATTTATTTTAAATTTAAATGCTTCAAATTAAACATTTTGTTTCCCTTGAGACAAATATTGACAACTCTCAGCTTTTGTTCATATTCTGATCAACAAGATTTGATGAAATGAAATATGTGTTAGTTATTTGCTCGCACACCTCCCTCTGGAGTCTGCCGTGGGATTTTTGGAATCCTGATTACAGTTTTTCTCTGCACTATCTGTAATCCTGCTGGGGATCCAGACAGAGAGAAATTTAAGCAAAATTAAATAAGTTATAGAAGGCCCAGTCTTGCAATCACCTTCTGAGCTACTATCTCATGTTTTACTGCAGTTCCCATTCTCACATCAATGAAGCATATTCTTAATTTTGAATGGTTGATTGTGCAATAAAGAATGACCACAATCTACAGGGGAGGACCTGAAACGGGGAGACAATAAAGGTTAAATCCTACCTTCAAAAAATCTATGGGCTTTTGCCATTTTCTTTAACGGAGACAGTATTTTGTATGGCAAAAATATCAGGTGCTTGATGGCTGAGGGGCATTGAAACGAATTTCTGGGTAGTTCTTTAACCATTTGACCTGTCCTTGCTATCCAAACCAGGGCTGCCCTTTGCACCCAGCAATATTTAATTAGCAGGGGAAGGCAAAACACCGCTTTTTCTGGGAAATGCTAAGAAATGAAACAACCTGCTAGATTTCCACCACCCCCAACCCCGTTCCCGTCCCCCCCACAGTTGGCTACTTCACTCCATGTGTTGCAATTTCACATTCTAAGAACTTGGATTTGCAGATTGAATTTTAAAGGAAGAGTTCCTGTAATGTGTAAACTCTGGTTTTTTTCTCACCAGAACTTCACTTCTGTTTGTTTCTGGAAGCTGCCTGTCCGGATCGAAAGTGAAAGCAGATCGGGTTTGCCCTCAGGGTTTAGAACAAACCAAGGAAGAACACAGTTTAAAGGAAGAATAAAGATTAAAGGAAGAATATTTACACATCAAATTTCATTTCTCAAAACAGTCAGGAAAAATCAGTGACCTGCAGGAAATACGCAACTGGGAAATGAGATGGCCAGATAAGCAACAAATGATAGGTTTTTTTGCTGAATATGGTGCCAGTTTGGATTTTCAAGAATTAACCGTGAGATACAACTTGAAAAGCATGAGGTTGAGTCAAAAAACCAATAGCAAGATGCTTAGCTAAGCTTTAGCACCAAAAAAGTCCTTATAAAGAATATATTTATAGGGGGATTAAAGAGCATGTGTATAATGTACAAGTATAACTGTTAATGAAGTCTCCTGAGAAAGCAGTCAAAGTCCTCTTGCTTGAACTGTAGATAAAAGCTGAGAATTACCTGTTAATCATAGAAGATAGCACACTTGGAGATACTAAGCTATACATGGCACATGTAGAGATAAACGTATACGCTGCTTAATCTGTTCTAAAGAAGGTGGTAAAGTTCAGGAGATCAAACTGTTTTGATTTATCATCTCAGCAGGGTTAATTTGTTTCATATACATGGCATTGGTCTGGGGTGTTTCATCAATCTAGACAGTTCTCTGGTTAATTATTAAAGTGCCTAAAGCTTCTGCATGGACTTCTTGTAGCTGATGTGACGGAAACGAAGAGGTTTTCTACACGATTGTGAACACCCTGTTCAGAGCAGGAGAACAGGGACATCCCACTGTGTTATTTGGCTGTTAAGAAAGGAAATGCTGCTCAGAAGTTACACAATTCCACCTCAGACGCCGGTGTATTACTGGTAATGTCCTAAAACAAATATTAATAGCTAGGAGTTATGAATTCATATATATGCAAACAAATCACCCATCCTTTCAAAAGCTCTTGCTGTGCCTAAATATGGGATATCTCCATCCTCTTGCCCAGAATTTCAGGTGAACTTTCAGTACCTCCCCTGCGCCCCACAACAGGCATCAGACTTTTATTCTGCTCCTACGTTTAAAAGAGGATCCAGGAGGAAAATGACTTCCTGCGTTTACGGCCTCAAGTCACAGCAGCCCCGAGCTCCGCTGGTCACAGAATTAGAAGTCTTTTTTTATTTTCATAAATTCCTTATCTGTTGCAATCTTGGCTTCCGTCTGTCTGCTGGGCTTTTGGGGAACACTTTATACTGTGTAGAGATTACTCTGATCCTGTTCTTTTTCCTAAAATACTTCCACATAAAAAAAAAAACAAATGACAATGGATTTTGACACAGGAGAATTAATTTAGAAATTAGAAGCAAATCCAATAAACCAGTAAAACAATATCAATTTCAGCCACCATCACCAGGCAGGTCCTGAACCCCAGAACTGACAGCGGTCGGGCAGATGGCATCAGTGGGAACATTCAGCAGCTGGTTACAGTGTTTGGGTTTTTTCTCAACAGAAAAACAGGGATCAAAATGGTTATGAAAGCCCCAGAAGTGGGACAGCACAGCCTTTCCTGTTCCTTCTACCAACAGGGCGAGGAAAGAAAAATGAATTTAAAAGTTACACGTCTGAAATACACGCTTGCAGCTTCTCCTGCATGGCTTAGGGAGTACTCCTCCACCACACGGGCTTTTCATTTAGTCTTCCTGGAGCTGTTTTCCCCATTAAAAAAATGAAAGCAACGTAGGGTGAAAGTATTTCCCCCTGCTTTATGTAAACAGTGAACATATCAGGCAGTACACAGGAATTGTCAGCGATCCCTATCCCGGCTCTGACGCAGAGCACGGGCAGGAGAAAGCAAGCGGCAGTAAGGAGACATCCCTATCAACGTGGGAAGCTCTTCCCACCACCTGAAATTGATATCCATCCTCAAAATAACTGTAGAAAATACAAATAAACTTGCTACCTCTCCAAAGCAGCAGCCTGTTCTTTAGTTCAGTCCTTTGGCTTTGATGCTACATAAAAATCCTGGACCTTCTGGTGCCTTTCAAAAAAAAACAAACCCATCTTGTTTCTCCATCCCAGCCCAGGATCCTCTCTCTTGCTCAATTCTGTTGCCCAATGATAGAAGACCCTTCGTTTTTCCCAGCCAAGCCAGTGCCAACAGCAGCAAACAGAAACAATTTGGACAAAGTCCCTACTCTACAACCACCCTCAAGATACTGCAGTGAGCTTTGAACCAAGCAGCATGTTTGGCCATCATTAAAATTCTGAATAAATCATTAGGCAACTCCCTACAGAACCGGACCAGCAATATCCAAGTATTTTCCCTCCTGTTCTCTGCTTTATCAGTGACTTTCCGCAGGCCGTTACTGAACCTGCTGCTGCTTCTCAGCATCAGGCAATGGAATTTGGAGAAGTCACTCTGACCTTCCTAAAACAAACACCCCTAACTTTTTAAGGGATGTTGCGAAACCAATCAAAAGAATGATTTCTTTTTTTTTTCCCCCAGCTCTAGTACTCTGTTCACCTGTAAGAAGTCGTGGCTCTTCAAAGTAATCTCAAATGTTAATTGAAAATGAAAATTGAAAAAAAGGAGCTTTTTCAGTGGGAGGGTTGAATATCCCCCCTGGGCAAACTACCAAGAAAATTCAGCAGAAAGTAAGTTTAAATAAGTTTTATAATAATATCACCTTTTGTAAACTCATTTAACTTTCTCCATCAAAAGCTTCAAATATGTTATTCTCTGTTACCTGAGGTCACATAAATCCAATTTCTTGGGGAAAAATGTCAGTTTGGAAAGAAGATAATGAAAAGTTGCAACGTATTCTTGTATTGAGCAGGAAAGGAGTAGAAGGATTTAGAGGAAACTTTGGAGTGAGTTTTCATTTTGCAGTTCACCTTTGTGCCAGCTTGTGTTCCTCTTGCTGCTGGCTGATATTACATCACACAATTAAAACACATTAGTATAGGATTTCAAAGTTTACTTTTTTCCCCTCTATCTTTGGCATCCAGTCCTTCTACACCACTCAAAGCCCCCTAGATAGCCCTGCTGGATGTGATCATCCAGCGTATCTCCATATGGGCTTCACAGACAAGATTTGGCGCAGTTTGTTCTATAAAAATCCACCACATTGGGATTTCCACAACTTTTATCCCCTTTAATGTCCCTTTCTTAATAGATTTCACTGTAAGGATCTTTCACATATTCCGATCTTAATATTATTTTACAGATCTTAATATTATTTTACAGATTTCACCTTGTTGTACCGGCTTCTGGCTCAGTGGATGATATTGAAGAATTCCTCTTATTCTTTGTACCTACAAAAGCATAAGGAACTATAAGTTGATTTTTGCTCTTTTTTTTTCTTGTTTTTTTTTCCCTGCCACTTTTCTGAACTAATAATCAATATCAGGAATGAGATGAAGGCCACATCACAGCTGAGTGTGAAAGAAGAGGGATGGCAAAGAGAGGTCACCGGGTGCGCTTCAAGGGAAATAGCTCTCAGTTCACATGAGATACACGGGGAACCAGCACAGAGACCCAGACTTCCAAAATAACTCACACTGCCACCTCTTCTGTTTAACAAATAATTAGTAACTGACTAATCTACTTGAATTTTGCAAACTAAAAACAAGGGGAAGCCTTATTACACAACAGAAAGAGGGGAAGTGTAACGCTCACGATCCTTTCCTGTAGCAATACGGGTTTGTGCGCGTGCAGAAATAGATGAATAAAAATAGAAGACCGTATAAAAAGAATTTGAACAAAACGGCTCAGTCTTTTGAGATGTCGGGTATCGCCATTATTTTCCCCATCAGTATTTTGATTAATTCAGGATCTCTGCAAAGGAGAGTTCTACTGTGAATCACCTCAAGTTTGGCTGGTTTTCGCAAGGCCACAGGAATGTTCCCACTCTGAAAGGTACATTTAATTGGAAGGAATTAATCAACTGTTTAGAGCAGAGGAAAAACACAACAGACTCCACGTGCTTGAGAGCTCGGTAGTTTTTAGGAGACTTGGCTCAGCAGTAAGTTGTCTTGCAAACTGTCAATGAGTTGTTACTAAGAATTTGAAATACCCTCAGCATCAAGACAGCGGGAGTCTCACCTCTCTTCTCTGTTCTTCTTTCCCTTCTCTTCTCACTCCACGCTCAACAACGTGAGCTTTGCTGTAGATAGAGATGTTGCTGTCAATTGCCCGAGAAATATTTCTCCAGAAATCTCAGAACAGCTACAAATGAATTAAACTATTCAAGCTGCAAGCTTTCCCCCAGGGAAGGTTTTTATGGCAAATCCCATTCTTTCCAGAAGGTGAATGGGTTAAATTTTACTGGGTTACGATGGAGGCCAGCTCTGCAGAGGGCTCCAGTCACCCCGCAAGGAAGAGGAACAGGGCATTGCAACACAACGGGCTCTGAACAGCCTGTACCATCCCCAGCTGGGATCACGTCAATGCTAATTAAGGAGAGTTGACACAACTCCTGTGAGGCGGCATGGAGAACGATGTCTCAACTCGGGAAAACTTGCATGGTTTTTCTTGAGTAACATCGGGGTTTAGGAAGTATCTGATGTATACAATGCTTACCTGGGAAAGAGACAGATATTATTACATGTGTACTCCAATCTGAAAGGAAAGAAAAGAAAGGAAAGTTAATCTGCCTGAATGTCGGCAAAGCAGCACGTAGTAAATGGATACTGTGAGAAAGAAACACAGAGTGTTGGTACAAAGTAATTCAGCTTCCGAGGCAGAAAGATTCCTGGTGCCTGTGGCAGAGGGAACTTCACTCAGGTTACACATTATGACAATAATACAGCTCTTTTCAGAAGAGCTGCTAGATGGGACATAACTAGTCGGATGCCTGATTGATTTAACAAAATATACAAGATGAGAGGGTAAAACCATGCCTGAGGGTGCCTTGGGAAGACAAACACCAACACTCCCAATGTCTCCCCATTTCCTTCTTCTCCCCCAGCTTTATACCCCTGAGCATGGTGTCCCATGGGATGGAATGTCTCAGCTGGGGTGAGCTCTCCCATCTGTGTCCTCTCCCAGCCCCTTGTGCCCCCCAGCCCATCACTGGTGGGACGGGGCGAGGAGCAGGAACAGCCTTGACTCTGTGTGAACACCGCTCAGCAATAATTAATACACCCCGCAGTTATCAACACTGCTGTGGTCACAAATACAAAACGAAGCACCACACGAGCTACTATGAGGACAATTAACTCTATCCCAGCCAAAAACAGTGCATTCACACATAAAAATCAGAACAAACAAAATACTTTAACAAGATGTAGGTCAAATACGCGATCAGAGTCAGCTCAGCCCAATCTATAAACCAGGCTGTTACAAGCCACAAAAAGAGAAAAGAGGGATGGAGGCACTAAAATCACTGTCCACTCAACATTTTCCACATAAGGAAAGTGAAACATTATCAAACACTATGGACAAGCATGTACTTTACAGTCTTTTTTTTTTTAAATGAATTTTCCTTGTGCAAGCAGACACACAGCAAACAGTGCCCTCAAAGCTTTAAGCCCATCATTTTGGGGGCAGGAGGAACTTAGTGAGCATTTAACAGTGCATACCTTGAATTTGAGGTATCTGAGCATCAAAAGAGACAGGACTAGATGATCTTTAGAGTCCTTTCCAACCTGAACTATTCTGTGATTCTATAGCAAACAGCATGTGTGCTGCTGAGCTCACAGATACAAAGATGCTTTCCCCACGGCGCAGGAGAATTCTGTTCAAAAAGACAAATAAAGCTGAGAAAAATGCCGAATGGTTATTTGTGTGAGTGGTGACCTCCAAGGTCAGTGAGAAATCAATAATGCAGAGGATGAACTGCAATGAAAACTACAGCACTTTTTCTTCTTGATAAAAAAAAGAACGAAAAACACAGCTTAAGAGCACGTATTGAAAACATGAATTTTACCAGTGACCCAGGTGAGAGGAGTTAAGGAAATCAGCGTCTGACATAGCTTTTTTATTTCTGGAAATGTTTGTGAAGTAAAGACCTTAATGTGAAGTAAAGACACTTAAAAACCCCATACTGCAAAAAAGTGAATAAATACAAACACAAAATAATACATAATATTATTAATAATAATAATTAATAAATACAAACACAAACAAATGGCCAGTGAAAGTCCCCTTGGGGCTTTCTTTCCTATCTCTGCTTCTAAATGAACCCTGAGTTTACAGGATGAAACTCTTCTGGCTGGGCAGGGGAAGAGCAGTGCTCACCATGGGCTGAGGCACAAAAGGAGTCAGGGTTGTACGTGCATTAAATCCAGCAGGAGCAGATGAGTGTTGGTGACACACTGGGCCACCCTGAGTATCATCAAGGGAGGAACAAAACCCCCTCAGGGGCAGAAAGCTCAGTATCACATTGGGTATCGACGGGAGTTTATCAGGATGCTCTCCAGGCTGGCTCCAACCTCCCTCTCTCTCCTACCTTTGGCCAGATAAAAAACACCCAACCATCTGCAGTGACTCAAAAGCAGAAAAGCTCTCCTACAAGTGGACACGCCAGCAGGGAAGTCCAGGACATGGCAAAATAAGGGTCACCTGAAGCAAATAAGTTCTCCAAGAGCTGGAAACACATGGGACAACAGCCGGGTAGAGTCCAGCACTGGATGGCAAAGATGGTCTCAAGGCAGGAGGGGAAGGGAGTGACTGCCACAGCCAGTAGAGTGACACAAGGTCCCAGATAAAAGGATTTGGCAGATATGGAAAATCGACTTTAAGTTAGAGGGGCAAAAAAGTCTACTCTGTGGAGAGCAAATTCACCCTCCTGTCCAGGGAATCCGGCCTGGAGTGGCTTTCCGGTTATCCGAGCCATTTGCCACTTTAAATACTATGAATCAAACACATTTGTTGTTGAAAAGATTCACTTAACTTAGGGGAATTAAAGGAAATGTCCAGCAAATCTCAAGTGTAAAATAATGGCACTAAGGACAGGAAAAAAGTAGGTTTTGGGGGTTTTTTTTTTGGTTTTTTTTAAAAAAAAGGTAAAGTTTGTGGCTGTCCGTGGCAGCAGCGAGGGCCAGTGGCCACAGGAGTGACAGTGTGCATCCACAAAGTCATGGTTTACAGAGCTGCTGGATGTGAGAGGTTCTCAGTTCCTGGTGCTGCTTCCCCAGTGTTGACGGCGAGCGCTGCAAACACAACTGAAAATGTCTATTAATGTTTATTAGCAGCTTCTCTATATTTCAAGGGATGAATCATCTCTTGGCTCCCCGAAACTCCGAGTTAATCTTAGAGCCACTCCTGCACTGACTCATACTCACTAGTATTATTGTTATTGTGATGGGGACTCCAGTGAGATACTCCAGTCCGTGTTACTGGTGCCATAACCCACATCTGATTCATCCCAAGGAGCGCGCTGCCAGCGAGCACAGCGCAGTCCCAGGATGGACGGGACAAAGGAAACAAAGTCAGAAATCTCATATATTTTTTGTTAGAGGATTAGGAACTGGACAAGGCACTTGACAGCTCTCAAAAATCCAGCTGAGTATTGTGGGCACTCGAGTGATTTAGGCTGAATTAGAAGGTAAAAGAGACCCACGAAGCCCAGAGGAAACGGAGAAGAAAATCATTCCCTTGCAGGCAGAGCATCATCGAGCAGGAGCTTCCTCATTCCTGCTCTTGCCTCAAGAAAGAAAAAAAAAAGGGGAAATGCACTCTGACCCTTCTGGACAATTTTCATCATAGAATCACAGAGTGGTTTGGGTGGGAAGGGACCTTAAAGACCATCCAGTGCCACCTCCCACCAGACCAGGTTGCTCCAAGCCCCCTCCAACCTGGCCTTGAACCCCTCCAGGGATGGGGCAGCCACA
>JAOXNH010000031.1:80081920-80092604 GCA_028566575.1 Bartramia longicauda
GGAATTTCATATGGTGATGAAGCTGAGACAGGAAATTGGGGTGGGATGAAAGGGAAAGAAACAGAGATGTGGTGGGAGATACAGAGAGATGGGGCTGGATCAAGCCATTAGGACTGGTCAAGACTGGAAAACGGACAGTCAAGTGGAAAATGACCTGAAAGCAGTGAGTTAATGGCATCACTTTGTGCCCATTGGCTGCACAACTGGGGCACAGGAAAAGAAATACAATGTTTTTTATACTGTCCTACTGCCAGAGGGGAACAACTTGTCCCAGTTACCCCGGGAGTGCCAGGGGTCCCAGCTGCATGGATGTCATTACAATGCCACCTACTGGGATATGTTTTGAGATTGCACTCAAACACACCAAAACCTGTGGGAGAAGAAAACAGTAATCATATAAATGAAGACTTTTAGCAATGATTGTGCAAAAGGCTCAATAACTGAGTGTTCTGAGCAACCTGGTCTAACTTTTCCTGTAGTTTGAGTGTTTGGCTTTGCACTGTTGATTGCGCTTTGCTTCTGTGAAATACATGAAATGCAGAAAAGAGCTTTGATAACAGACTGATTCTGTTTTCATAGGTTGTGCAAATCCACTTGGGGTCACTGTTCTATATACAATAAGAATCCACCTCTAGGATTTTCTTTTAGAAAATTGTATATGCAGCTAGATGAGGGCAGTCTCACCTTTAATGCCAACCCCGATGAGGTAAGTAAACTGTCGTAATAAACAGTTAAAATAATTGTGATCGTTGCTGTATAATTATAGCCATATTAAAGCCAAGTTTTAATAGGTGTTTGGGTTACTGTAGGAATGGTTAATGCCCAGTTACAGCCCCATCCTGATCTTTTTTTGCATATGGTACACATCATTTACATGGCTCACCTCGTAAGCGCTCCGTACAGCAGTCTGACCTACGGATGCCAGGAATTCATAACCACATATTGACTTAGGAGGGAGGCAGAGATCCCAACTGAAGAAAACAGGGAATTAAAAAAGGACAATAACACGCTTCCATAAATTAAAATGCATCTGCAGGGTATGAGTTTGATCCCACTGCAGTTAAAGCAGGGTGAGGTATAAAGTAACGCCAGTTCGTCCTATGACAATTACCGTTTCTTGGAAGGGATTTTTAAATATGTCCACTCTCAAGGAGCAAATCTTGAAATACTACAAAAAGATGGCCCAAAGGTCAGTATGATTTGATTTCTGTGGGTTTGTTATGCATAAACACAATCTTTCTTTATAGTATAGAACAACATATATTTATTTTCAAAAAATACCCCGTGCCAAGTGAAAAGCCATCCATTTACTAATTCACTTAACTCACTGGAAAACTTGATTTCTGCCTATTTCCAAGAAGAAAAAAGTTTGAAAGTAGATGGCTTTTGCCTGGGAGATACACAATTAACACCCAGGTGACAGAGAGAGTCTTTTGGGTACAAAACCAGACTCCTGCTTCATGTTTCCTGGGAAAAGAAGGTAGACAGTACTGGAAAAAAGGAGTGTTAACTTCCTGCATTATTTATACATATGCAAGGAAGTGGTAATTGAATAAATCCCAAATAGGGAAAGGATTAAGAGACATGAAAAGATAAAATTCTAGGAGCCAATGGTTCGCTCTGCTGATGTGATACAGAAAACATGAACCTGCGGCCACGGGGTGAAATAAATAAAGCAGTCTTATGAATCATTGCAGTAGTGTAATTTGGTTTAAATTCTCGCTTTATCTCATATTCTGCTTGATAAAGAAACCCACTTCTTTTATTAGGCACAAATTACAGTATTTTGTAATTTCTCTGGCAGAGCTGTGACTTGAGCCGTGACACCACGGTGCTGAGACGCCTTATCAGCACCTTACCTCAGGAGTGATTAGCATTGATTTTCAGCAGGATTTTAGTGAATTTAGTAATAAAGCTAAAGCTTTTCAAATGAGACACAGTGTTTAGGTAACTTAAACGTGTTTTCAAGAACATGCCGAGTTTTAACTGGTAACAGCTTTGTCCTCCCAAATTTTTCTTTGTGTTCCGATTTGTTTTAACATATTTTTTCCCTTACTGTCTTAGTTTATAACATGTTGTGATATTCCAACCTAATTTAAAGTCGTCTTGGTAGGCTTAAAGCATTTGGAGCCCTCACAAAAGGCACCGAGTAAAAACATCGTTATTTTTAAAGGAAATTCAGATCTGCAAATTAGAGCTAGCTTATAGTAGTTAATTAGCTACTTTTAGCTATTATACCTAAATTGGATGTTAAATTTATTATGCTACACTTACTTCTGGGTTCATCATGGTTATATTGGACAATAGCAGAAGAAACCGTCTGCTTCAGGCCTAGTGAGAGCCGAGAACCTCAGGGTATCTCCTAAGGGCTTCTGTTCCTCTCTCCCTGTGGAGCACCATAGCCTGGCAGGAATTATTCAGGGCCTGAGTTCTGGGAGAATTCACAAATACTATTTTGCTTTTCTTGTTTACCACTGTGATATTGGCAGAATTATTCTTATAAGGACACTGTGACTGGAATTTATGATATGACCATTCCACTATTACAAATTGCCTCTCGAATTTCCTGCCAAACTCTTGCTTTACATTTGATAACAGACCTGATCAAATTACTGTAAAAATAGGAATACTTACAAGCCACAGGAGCAAGATTCTCCAAAGGACACGTCCCATGTCATGAAAATGGGTAACCAGGCTCCCCAGCACCAGCTCCAGAGCTAGCGGTGGCTCACGGGGTAGGGACGAGCATCTCCACACGTTGTGGTAGGATTCTCCGGTTGGCCATTGTCGTGTGCATGGTGTTGTGGTATCTGCTGTAACTTCACGTCTCAGTTGTGTGCATGAGCTTGCCTGATTCCCAGCAGGTGCTCACGTTCTGCTCAAAGGATGTGCCTAATCACATCTCGCGTAATCTGGAAAAAAAACCCAACCCAGTGCATGTTTGGTTTTTCTCATTATTTTTTTCTTTGGTTTTGTCTTTGGTTTTTGGTTGTTTTTTTTTTTTTTTTCATATGGCAGCACCATTGTAGCCAAGATTTTGGAACTTGGTTTTTATTTCTTTGGGGAGAAGGGGATGGTTTAGTGTTAGTGTTAATCCTCCAATAGGAATTATTACGCTGTTTAATCTGCCGACGTGGTCTCTGCTGTATTTTATTCCAGAGGGCGTATGGTGTGTGTGAAGTGTTTCTCATGCACTGCTCATCTCATACCTCACACGCTTCTGATTCACAATTTGTAAGCAAACAGAAGTTATTTCCCGCCGTTCTGTATGCTCTTTCCAACTCCCTACCAAATAGTTTGTCAAGTTCATTACATGGAGCTGTGCTCTGTAATTAAAATTGGAACCGAAGGTGGAAAGAGAATCCTTTGGTCATTCGGTCAGGAAAGAAGATCTAATTTTTGGTTTGTTCCTAATGGTAACAATTCTCACTGATTCTATTGAATAGCGTTTATTTTTATGGATCTGTTGGAATTTGGATTGTGCTGAAACTCTCAGAGTTTAATGAAGTCAGGATTTCCTTTACGTAGCAGAATAATGACAAAGTAGTGTAAGGCAGTGCTTGTAGTAAGCACCTTCTGCTCTTCTCGTTGTCTCATTCATTACCAGCTGCCCTGAGTTTTGGCCAGAGAGGTCAGTTTTCCGACCTTTCCTTGATTATAACTGAATTGTTGCATAAAGCTACCCTCCCTGGCTTTTAATTGTAAGTAGTCTGTAGAGATGGAATATATTTGCGCTGTATATTTCTAAGCAAATTTTTTGAAAACTTTTCCTATTTCACAGTGATCTACTAAGCAAGCCAGTTTTGAGATGCACTGATTTATCTGTCCTAGGAATATTAAAAGTATGTGTATGTTGTAGAGGGAAGAAGTTCTTTTGTTATGATTTATCTAAAAAGTGGGAATGGACCAGACAGCTGAAACCTTTTGAAAACTGCATTAGAGATGAGAGAGCTCAGAGAACTTTAAATCTTGTAATTCAGTAGTCATGGATTGTGAGTAACAGGAAAAATGTTTCTACATTGTACTTGTGATTTCTGCCATCAGAAGTGTGGATCACTGAGACTGTATTTTAAGGCATCCAGTGAGAGAGACACTGTTTGAGATGTGTGTTCTGTATCCTGTCCACATTTGTCACCAAATGACTTGATTCGTAACTTAGAAAACAAATCTTAGGAAAAGAATCTTATATTAGAAAATATAACATCAGTAGTGTGCGTTTTGTTCCAGAATATGCACCATGAAATATATTACATTTCCCTAGAAAAATGAGGATAATAATACCATACATGTCTAATTATTATTTACTAATAATGTTGGTGTTACCTAAAAGCCCCAATTAGAAATGGAAGCCCTACTGTGCCAAGTAGTATAAATACAGAATAAAATGTCAGTCACTGCCCCCAAATTTCTCTAAATAATTAAGCTAGTATTTAAATTTTAATTCCTATATTTCATCAGCTTTTATTTAAGACTCTTTTAATTTGGTTGGTGATCAAATTGTCTTTTTTTTAATACAGTCCAGACTAGAAAAAAATCAGCATTTATGTTGATACTTCTGTAATCCTACCAAAATGTAAGAGTGTATCACTCACAGAATATGAATCACCTAAAAATGTTAATGTAATATGCTACTGGTGATTTCCTTAGTCACCTTTTAACACTATTTAAGCTAAATAAGTAGAGCGTGTGTACAACCACTTATGGGAAATTTGAAATTTCAAATATTAAGTAAAATTTGTCTTTATTGACAAATATATTTGTCCCAGATTTTCCTGCACTGCTTTTTAATGTGCATTAGGTAAAAAGCTTAATTAATTGTCTCCCAACTCTTGACTTTGCAAGCAATTCCATTTAAATACTAAAAGGATAAATCATGTCTATTTGTAGAAAAATTCTGACTCCAAAACTTTTGTGCTGTTAATTTAGCATGTGTGGGGTTGTTCTGAGTGCATTTCTAACCAGAGGTGTCAAAGGCATCTACAAGAGGTTTGGTGTTGACTTTGGTACTGAAATATTCTGAGAGTGCTCTTAAAAGAGAGGGAAATCAATGCAGACATGAAAGCAATGCTGAAAAAGCAAACTTTTGTGATTTTCAGCTATCCCCTGTGGATTAGATGAATGGAAAAGCTCTTGGGAACAGGTAGAAATGGAGCTGGGAGTGTCAGGGCTGTAGTGGAATAGGTTGGTAAAACAAGCATCCTGTGGCTGAGGAAGAAGGAGCAAGTGTAAACTATAACGTTGAAATACAATGAATGGCTTTTGTCCTTACTATTAGTCTATAGTTATGGTTGCTATTTGCATAGATAATATAAATCAACACTTTCATACATTAAGGTTTTATCCAGAACTGTCTGAAGTCCAGTGGGAAGATCTGCCTTCAGCCCAGTCTTTCTTGAGAGAACCCCCAGACAGCTGTAAATCAGCCCAGGGCAGACTTTAGCAGGGTGTAGAAGGACTTACCTCAGCAGCGTGCCTGCCACAAGCGACGGGTTTAGCTACCAAATACTAATTACTGAAGCAGATGCCTAGGTCTCATTAAGTCAGGATATACATAAAGGAGATGCTCTGCTGCCGGTCTTGTATCAATTGCCAAAATACTTGAGGAATTAATACGCAGCTGATGTTCATTTTGGTCTCCCATTTTTAGTTTCCTGTTTAGCTCTAATTCAAGAAAGTAGTTGACCTTATGTTGTCCATCCACCTTATGGACAAACTCAAATATCATCTAATTTGGACTTAAATGCCAGCTTATAGCCCAATACGTGTGTCATTATGGTCCTAAACAAAGATTCTTCTTAAAAACAGGACCTAAAATTGCTAGGGTTATGGGGGTTTTTGTCTTGCTTGTATAAAACCTTTTATTTATTTTATACACCATTATTTTAACCAAAAAAAAAGCATGCTTATTAACTGCTATTTTCTATAAGTATTTAAGCAAAACTTATGGACTGATAAAACCAGCTAGATAATATTGGAGGTGTTTGTGGGCATCTCACTCCTGTTATCGACATCTTCAGAATATATTCATTGGGTTTGATTTCTGGGGTTGTAAGGAAAATAGTTTCATGCTTTGGGATATTTCAACGAGCAGAAAGAATCCAGAATATCACTGAAATATTTTACAGTGAAATTTGGCATGTGTGTTCCCTAAGAAACGTGTGCTTGGCAAAGCGTGGAAAATTCTGAAAATCATCACATGAATATAAAATAGAAACAATTGTCCTATCTTTTTAAACTTTGTGTGTGTGTGTTAGGCACAGTGTTCTTATTTATGTGTATGCACATTTCTATATGTTGATATTTACCTCTGCTTTGAAATCAGCCTGCTTGTGTTTATTTGCATTATTACACATTTAAACAAATGCATTTAATGCATCTATTTGAATGTGGTACATCGTATACATGTGAGAGCATCAGTGTTTTAATGAAAGGTACTAAAGACTAAACACATTATGGCTAAGATTTTCTTATTTACAAAACTTACGAAATTGAAAGCTATGGTCCCTGCAGCATTTTATTTACAATTACAAAAGTATGAAAACCAAAATACTGGTCTACGCTGTCAAGGAAATATTAAAGAACCCTCATGCCCGTGACGGGGTTCATAATTTTAAATTTCCTGCTATGAGTCTATGTAAAATCTCAACCATAACAAGAAATTGTTTCTTTGCATTTGATTTATACTTTTAGAGTGTATTGTGCATGTTGAAATGTGATTTTTGAGGAAGAGAAGTCATTCTGCAAAACAAGCCTCAGCTAATTTCGTAGGATTATGTTCCTGCGTTGCCAAGTATCTTGTTCCTAAAGACATTATGAGGATTAAACATATTTATACATACGTCTCTTTTACCCCAGGGAGTCAACTACTTTATGTCCAAGGGCATACTGGACGATTCACCGAAAGAAATAGCAAAGTTTATCTTTTGCACCAGAACACTAAATTGGAAGAAGCTGAGAATCTACCTTGATGAAAGGTAACTGGCATTCCTCTGGAGCCATTTCCTCTTTGTTTGCAGTGCACAGCACCATTCAGCAGTATTTTGCTTGTATTGATGTAAGCTCGAAGAGGTAGAAGTGGAAGGGAATGCAGCCAAGTGACACTGCTGCTGAACCTGAACAGTTATTCCTGTGTCTCTGTGTATTTATGTGAGTAACCCTTTATAAGAACCCCTGAAGAGACCACCTAAAACTGGTAAATCTCACATCTGTGCTTTTGCTGCGTTTTTGCAGTTCTGGGCATAAATTGGTTTGAAATTACAGCGAGTGTGTAAAGTGCACAGGATAATCTCTTTGCTATGTGACAGTCAGATTTTATAGAGATTTTGCTGCTTTTTTTTACTCGAGGTTTCTTTTTTTCCTGTCTCATATGGATGTTAATCAGAAAAAAGCAGTTACCACTTTCCCAAGTGACGATGGCTTTGCAACTACTGTTGAATCATCTAACCGTTATCTGGTGGATCTTTCTCAAGATGGGAAGTGGCAGCCGCCTTCTACGATGCCGTGGAGCATCCTCTCCCTGCTCTACCATCCTCTTCCTCCCCCTCTGATCGCCTTGGGGCAGATGGGAGTCAGGAGAGAGGAGCACCAACACGGTCAAGGGGAGTTGAAAGAGGAGGAGAGTAATAACTTGGACCAAAATAGGAAGAGCAGAGGGAACAGCAAGAATAAAAGGAGTTGTTCCGTAGCGTTGTCACGGCTGACAGTCCTGTGCTGTAAAACTTCAGATTATCCTTCTGTTTGGCAATAGGAAAAAATTTAACGTACGAGATTACAAGTTGATACTGGCAGCCCCTACAGCCATTCGTCTTCCCTTCGTAAACAGAGTGTAATCAGGCACTAAAAATAAAAACTAGGGTTCTAAATGTTGAAACTCCCCTCTTAGTACTGAAATGTTTAATGGAAGGGATAAACATAGGAGAATATTCTTTGGTTCACTTTAATTTGCGTCCAAATGTCCTTCAGATGTCTCTTGCACATCTGTCCATCTAGACTAGTCCGAATCCTTTGGATGTTTCTGTGGTCAGTGGGAAACGCTTGCGAGCATCGCGCCCTGATGGACTTGGATTTTAAAGGGGTTTTCTGAGCAAACTGTATCTACCTTCAGCCTGGTCTGAACAACATGCTCCTGTAACAGCTTCTGCAGAGGCACCGAAATCCCTGACACATGAACCTATTCCCTTTATAGTCTACGTAGAGGCTTTGCTTCCTTTAAACTGCCTGACAAAGCCATTGAAAAAAGACAGTAATTCGATCTGCATGTAAAGAAACGTAGAACTCTGATTAATGTATATTTTTATAGTATTTGGCTACTGTTGTGTCTGAAGAACATGTGTTTCTATTATCTTTGTGTCGTTAGTGATCATTTTCTTTGTCTTACAGCAAAAATCAAAGCTCATAAGCTATTCTAAAGCTTGCCTTTTTTATTTTTCAAAACCTAAATTTTCCTATTGAAACGGTTCAAAGAAACTTCTCTAATTCTGGGGGATTTCCTTCTACCAGGCGAGATGTTTTGGATGACCTTGTGACGCTGCACAACTTCCGAAACCAGTTCTTGCCGAATGCACTGAGAGAGTTCTTCCGCCACATCCACGCTCCCGAGGAGCGCGGAGAGTACCTGGAGACTCTCATCACCAAGTTCTCCCACCGGTTCTGCGCCTGTAACCCCGATCTGATGCGAGAGCTTGGCCTTAGCCCCGGTAAGCAAATTAAACCAAAAAAAAAACCCACACAAAAAAAGAGCTTTGATTCAGTGCATCACTCTTTATATTTCTGTCTGGTGCTGCTGTTTGTAATAGTTTTAAAATCAGCATTAAATAAGGATTTTTGAAAGTCCAGAGGTGGCATGGGAGGGCTCAGTGTACGGGCACCGTCCCGCTCGGGTTGGAAAAACTCCAAATTAACAGAGAGATGCTTTTCTCAGAGCCAGCTGATAAGTGGGGTTTGTTTTCACGTTATCTTCCCCTCGCTCTGGTCTGCACTCAGGCTCTGTAGTGTCTCCGAGTCCCCTCTTGCAAAGTCTTTACACACTTAACATTTTACCCTGTGCATAGGCCGGCAGAAAAGAGAGGGGCTGTTGGGCCTCGCTCAAGTTAACGAGCGTTTCTAATGGGCTGGGGGGGAGCCAGGTTTGGGCAGGGGGACTGCTTACATATTTAAAGATAAGTGTCAGCAGGATGTTGGCCTTAGTTTACAAGAGCTTCAAGAATCTGTTTAAATGAACGTGCATAAAGCCCTTAGTGACTTTGGGCTAATGTAGAAATATTAAGAGATTTGTAAATGCTCTTTTGGCAATGTGCTGACATTATTACTTTGAAAATTGCTGTATTAAATGCTCTTTCACTGGGATACCCTTTTGAGTGGTTACATATGTCTATATAAATATAATTATAAGCCCAGATGATGAAGACCGTACGGTTCTTGGACAGGGAATAATATTTTTAATACTCACGGTTTCCTTTTTAATTTATTTTTTATTTCTTTATTCTCTCTTGTGTAGATGCAGTTTACGTACTGTGTTACTCTCTCATTCTGCTTTCCATCGATCTGACGAGCCCTCACGTGAAGAACAAAATGTCAAAGAGGGAGTTCATCCGCAACACGCGGCGAGCCGCGCAGAACATCAGCGAAGACTTTGTGGGGCACCTTTACGACAACATCTACCTTATCGGCCACGTGGCTGCCTGAAAGCACAATTTGCTAGCACTTAACATTTGTAATTTTGGAAAATGACGTCGATTCAAGAAATGAATTCTTTTGTAGAGATGGGGGTTATTTTAGTGCTGGTCATTCTAACCTCTGTATGCAATCAAAGTTGGTGTGTGTCCGTGTGTGTGTGTGTGTGTGTAAACTACCTTTTCTATCTGTTTACCGTGGGGAATGGAAGGATTTGGAGATTTGGTTTTTTCATAGTTTTTTTTAGTTCTTTTGCACAAAACAATGCCATCAGTCTGACACGGCCATTCACGAATGTTCAACTGACCTTGCAGCCTGAGCTGACAAAGTGGTGACTCTGTGCATTAGATCCGCTTGAAACTTTAATAAGTTCCTTCTTTTTAGAATACCATGTAATGTGTATATATTTAACTAAAGAGATTTATAATCATAATTATTTTATTGTAAAATATTTTAACTAAAATTTCTCCTTTTATCTCTTAAAAGAGCGTTGTACTTCTTTCTTTGGTGTTTTTTTTTCCCAATGCTGACTACCTCAGGTTCGTAATTCAGGGGACGCGCTGGTGTGAGTGCTGCAATAAAGTTTCTTCCAGGAGATGACAGAACACTTGTAAAAAGACGGTATTTCATGCTGTATCGACCAACTTGAATGAGCTTATGGCCAGCCTGCTCTTCACACAGTTCTAAAGGGTTCTTTTACAGATTAATCTGGGTTTTTTTATGCAGGAAGCCTGTGTGGCAGAGCCAGGAATTGAACCTGAGTCTTATCCCTCACAGGCAGGGGCTTTGCCCATGCTGCAGCTCTCCCTTCGGCACCGAGGGGGGGTTACATTTGTCTTAGGTACAAGAAGGGCGATGGCAATGAGTCCACACAAGGGCTACAGAAACAACAGGGAGGGAAAAAACATGAGCGACTGCTGCTCATTGTGTGGAAATTGGGTCTTTTTAGTCTGGAGAAGAGAAGGCTGAGGGGGGATCTGATCAATGCCTATAAATACTTAAAGGGAGGGAG
>JAOXNH010000031.1:80110131-80122436 GCA_028566575.1 Bartramia longicauda
GAGCTGCCCCGTGGGGGGAGGGGGGCAGGGGCAGCCACGGGCGGAGCAGTGACCCCCCCCTCCCCAGCGGGACAGGGCAGGACCCACCGCGAGCACCGGCCCCCGGGGATGAAGGCACAAACCCTCCCCGCGGCCCAGGTGCAGCAGGGACAAACCCCGGAGCATGGGAGAGGAGCCAGGAGAAAGCAGAACGCCATGGTACCGGGGACACGGGACACCAGTGGCGAGGAGCAGGGAGAGAGGGCACAGACTGGGCAGCGCTGGGCACAGGGATGGGCTCAGCCCCCGAGAAGGGAGGGGAAAGGCCCTGGCTCTGGGTGCAAGGGGGAGCGAGGGGTCACTGGCCCCAGGGCAAGCAGAGGGGAGGAAGGGAGAAGGTGGAGGCGCAGAGGAAGGCGAGGAGCCACCAGGACCATCCCCCACCCCATATCCCCAAACTGGCTTTATGGTCCCCCACGTGCCAGGCCTGGAGGGCTGCAGCTGGGCATGCAGGCTAAAGGCAGGGACCCCCACCAGCAGGACGTGCCTGTCCCATCCCCGCTCTCCTTATCCCTGTGCCTGGAGTGGTCTCAGCTCAGCAGGGAGGGAGAAAACAGAGAAAAGGACTGGAGGGGGACAGCCCCCCTGCTCAGCACCCTGGGGACAGTCAGCCCCCACCCCACCGGAGCAAGCCCCTGGGGGGAAGACGAGGACAATGTTCTTGGCAGAGAACCAGGTTCTGTGTCAAAGGGAAAACAAAGGCCTCCAGGGAAGAGCCAGCCCCTGCACATCCCAGGACCAGGCACATGGGGAACGCCAGGGCACACAAATGCCATCACCAGGTGGGGAGACAGGAGAGCCCATGGAAGGTGAGAAACCATTTCGGTCCCTGTCACCTGTCTGGAGGAGGCTCCTGGTGCTGGAAGGCAGGGGGATGACAGCCACAGGGCTTGGGCACAGCACCTCCCATCCGGCTCCTTCCCCAGTCCACTGAGGGAAGGGGACCAGCACAAACCAAAACAGCCTCCATCTGTGAGGAAAGGGGTTAGAGCAGCAGACGATTCAGGCACCAGCACTTCCAAGCTGGGATGAGGCAGCCTCTGACAGCTGATGCAGACACACAGGGATCCAATGAAAGTGCAACTTGGATTTCCTCTTCCCTAGAACAAGCCCACGTGCAGTGAGAAGCCGGGCCCCGCCTGGCTACGGTGCCCGGAAGGCGCTGGTGGCGGCACCCGCGGCAGCATTGGCCGCGGCGGTGCGCACCGCCTGGTTGGAGAAGACCCCGGCAGCAAACTCCTCCTGCGCCTTCTGGAAGCTGGCACCTGTCCGGCGATACAGAGAGTGGATCTGGAAGAGAGCAACAGGCTCGGGGTCAGGGCACCAGTCCTGTTCCAGGTCCCCAGCGAATGGAGCTGTGCCCCCGTGCCTGCCAACCCCTCACCTCCTCCTCCCAAAGGCACACTCTGGCCCAGAGGTGCCATCCAAACTCACCCTTTTCAGCATAATGATGCCCAAAACAGCCACTACTGTGAAGAATATGGACACCAGGATCATCATCACGGCCACACCCGTGTTCTTCCGCAGCGCTATCAGGCTCAATATCCAGCCACTGCAAAACAAGAGGCAGTTGCCCACAGGTTCCCCCTTCCCCATCTGCCTCCTCCCTTCCTGGGGCGCTCAGCCAGGCCGGGCTCAGCACAACACGCACCTGAACCCCCAGTTGGGTATGCCAATCGCCTGCAGCACGTACATCACGTTCTGGGCAAAGAAGACGAAGAAGAAGACAAAGAAGTTGAAGGAACTGTCACTCCTGGGAGAAAGAGAGAAGAAAGGTCAGGCCACAGAAAACAACTCTCAAACCTTCCTCAGAACAAGGAGAACGTGCAGGCCCCGGAGGTGCAGCCACTGGTTAAGGGACTTAAAGCAAGGAGAGATCCGAGGAAGAGGTATAAGGCAGTGCAGGGGTCTTCAACAGCAAGGTCCATGGGAAAACACATTCCCATGTCCTCCTTAGAACAGCCCCGTGCCAAGCAGGGTTCGTTCCTCAGCCAGCAGCTCAGCGCAGGATCACCACATCCCCCAGGCCAAAAGGCCACCAGGAGCTGAGATGCCTTTGGTGCCACCCTCAGGGTGGGGGCCTGTCCCACCGAGCAGCCCAGTCTCCCCAGCTTTGATCCCCATCCTCGCAGCCATCCCACCCCGCTGCCTTGCTGGGAGCCCGAGCAGATACACACCTGAAAGCTTTGTACATGGGCCTATACCAGCAGACAAAGGAGCAGGGCGTGTAGAGGAGAGCCCAGAGAATGGAGAGGCCAAACCCAGAACCAAACGAGGGGTCCACACAGAACCAGGCCAGCGAGGACAAGAAGTTCAGGAAGAGAGCAATGGTGCTGGCTGAGAAAGAGGACACAATCATAGAGTGGTCGAGGTTGGAAGGGACCTTTCAGATCATGGAGCCCAACCATCAGCCTGACTCTGCCCAAACCCCCCCTGACCCGTGTCCCTCAGCACCATCTGCCCTCCAGGGATGGCGACTCCACCACTGCCCTGGGCAGCCTCTGCCAATGTCTGACAACCCTTTGGGTGAAGAAATTTCTCCCAATATCCATCCTAAACCTCCCCTGGTGCAACTTGAGGCCATTTCCTCTTGTCCCATCACCTGTTCCTTGGGAGAAGAGCCTGACCCCTACTACTTGCAGGAGATTACTTTGTTGGTCTGGCTCTCCAAAATCCATAGGTTCCTTTCCTGTTTTTCTGAAAGTCCAGCCAGAGGGACCTTGTGTCCCCCCAGGTGGCCCCAGGTGCTGCTGCTCGGAGCGGGACACGGGCACATCTGGGTGCAGGAGCCCTCGGGGGGTTTCCCCAATGCTCATGCAGGGCAGGAGGGCTTTTTGCTGCCCATTGCCCCTTACCGAGGCATTCCCGAGAGAGACCTGCTGCAGGGATTGGATCTACTCCCTCACCTTCTGGGATGGGACCGTTGTGGTTTCTCCTCTTACATCTGCTCGGCTGGAATATACAGAAGAAGGAGGGGGCTTGGAAATTTTAGAACAAGGATGACAGCCATTTTCAGGTATCAGACTCCTCCCAAAGTCAGAAAACCTCTTGGTTTGGTAGGACACTCGCTACGTCCATACTCTGGGGCTGATTCCTGGGACGATGGCATCGGAATTGACAAAACCACTAGATTTTGTGTGACTTGTTTGTGGCTACTGAAACCTGTCTGTGGGGACAAAAACTTCAAGCCACAACTATGGACTAAGCCCAATAAAGGCTTTAGGGTTTATGAATCACAGTTCTGGACTCGGATACTTAATTCTGCTTTCAATTTGTGTCCATGTTACTTCAGCTCCATAACTGTGGATTTTTTGGTTCTACAGTTCCCTGCGTACCTTGAATTGGGCCCTGAATAATCACAACTAAACCCTGAGCCCACCTGGGACTGAGGAAGCTTCAATGTCTCTGCAGAAATTCCCTGAGGTGCCTCATCCGAAGGCCGTCTCCTGGTCACCGCTGCTCCCAGTTCCTCATCCACTGCTCCCAGTTCCTCATCCACTGCAGCTCCATTTAGCCGTAGATGAACAGAACCACCCAGGGATGTGCTGTTGTTGCCCAGCTTGGTCAGACCCCCAGGGGATGGGAGGCAGAGACCCAGTGCCTCTGAAAACTGAAAATTTTAGGAGAAATTACAATTTTTGTATTTAAAATAAATTTAAGGTACAGAGTAGAAGTCATAGAGCCCCCTTGCCTCCCCATGGAGTATTTTGGCTTATGAATCTTGAAAAATGGAGGAATTTTGTCCATCCTCAGGTGAGGCAACTGGAACTAGGTGTGGTTAAAGACACAGCCCTGCCCTCTGTGGCCCCGCTGGTGCTTTGTGGTCACGGATCTGCATCCCCAAGGGGGACCGTGGGCGTAGGATCCCACCCAACACTTGATGCCCAACCAAGACCTGAGTGGAGAAATGCTCCCACTAGAGAGACTGCTCTGTGGATTGAAAATCCCTGAGGGTTCCTTCCACCCGAGGAGGGCCAAGGTGGCCGAGGGGGAGGTGCAGAGCTGGGTGAAGGCTCTGGCAGCACCCACAGTGGCTGGAGAAACAGTCATGGCCCCACTTTGGGAAAGACAAGGCAGAGTGCCAGAGGGCAGCTGGCCAGAAGGACTGAGGTCTAAACAAAAACCAGGGAAAAAAAAAAGAAGGGGGAAAAAAAAAAGAAAAAAAAAAGGAGGAGGTGAATAAAGAAAAAAAAGGGGAAAAAAAGAAAAAAAGAAAAGAGAGGAAAGAAAGAAAAAAATGGGAAGAAAAAAGAAGCAAAAAGAAGAAGAAAAAAGAAGGAAAAAGAAGAAGAAGGAAAAAAGGAAGAAAATAGGAAGAAAAAGAAGGAAAAAAGAAAAAAAAGAGGAAAAAAGAGGAAAGAGGAAAAAGAAGGAAAACAGAAAATAAAGAAAGATAAAAGGAAAAAAGAAAAAGAAAAGAAGAAAAAAGTAACAATAAGAAAAAAGAAGAAAAACGAAAGTAAAGAAGAGAAAAGAAGAAAAAAAAAAAAAGGAAGGAAAAAAAAAGCCAAAACCCTAAAGTGGGAACTGATCTTTTAGGGTAACACAGATTTCACTGAGAGGTATTTAATAAAATCCCCAGAGCCCTCCGTGCCCTTCTGCTGCTTTTCCAAAGGGCACGTTTTCCCCCATACCTGCCCCAAAGCCACCACACGGCGTCACCTACCTTAAAGAAAGCCACTAAGGGGGAAAAAAAAAAAGAAAAGAGCTTTTTTCCAGGGGAGTTTGATGTGCTGTTTCGCCTGCTCTGTCATTTTTCTTGTCTCTCTTCATAATCCCTATGTAACCCAGAAACGGCCAGTAAAAAAGAGAGACCCTCTGCTTGTTTAATTACTTCCTGAAAATTTGACAACTGCTACTTCGGTCTCATTGGATAATCTACTTTTAAATTGCCTGGTCTTTCAAAGACAGCATAATTATTTGCGTACACTTACTTCCCCAGCTATACATCATGCCTATCAAAATTAAATGCTTCCAACATACCATTGCAGCGTTCCAACGTCTCACTTCTGCAGTACATGGAGCAGTAAATTGAGCCTGCGCTTCCTTTTTAACAAATTTTCATACTTTTCACAGCAAAGCACAGTCCGAAGCTGGACCTTGTGTTTTTTTTTTCCCCTCTGATGGGGGAATAAAGTTATTTAAAGAATGCTTAGAGAGATTTATACAATGCAAAGCTTGGCGGCAACATTTGTGATGTTTCAAAGTTATTTCCTTTATTTCTGGTTAAAAGAAAAAAGGGGCTATTTCATGAACACAACTAGTTTTTGAGCAAAATATCTAAGCAGATGTAACTTTGTGAGTTTCCAGTTTTGCTCTAGGTAGAAACAGAATAATAAATGATATCTTGATATCATAAATGATGTCTTGATAATAAATGATATCTTTGTGGGATTTTTCCTCTGAAATTTTGCGAAGATTTTTTTTTTCCTTCCAAAACAATAAAACCATTTCCAAAAAATGAAGAATAAAGGATTTTGTGTTCTCATTTAGCAGATGATTCCCCGGGCATTTCAACAGGCAAATGTGTCTATTTTTAGAAATATTTAGAAGTACTATTTTTCCTGCTTCTCTACCATCAGAAAACCAAACCCGCCCTTAGCAACACGTATTGATTAATCACAAAAATGTGCATTAAGCACGTTTTTTGAAGGGAAAGGTCTTTTCTGGAGAGAAACAGGAGCTCTGAGCACGAACACAGCCCTCAGCATCGCTCCTCAGCGTTCCCCTCGTGGGATACAGGGGATGGGAGGGTGTTTCTTATTTTTTATTCGCAGCGAGACGTGTCGCCAAAGCCCCGTTTTCCACGCAGAGGGCGGGGGGTTTATTTCGGGGTGGGCGCTGGTGGTGGAGGCAGCACATGTGCGCGTCGGGGTGCAAGCCAACAGAGCGTCTCCAGCACATCTGCGGGTCAACCCAAAGCCAAGTGCAAAGGAGGTAAAGGAACAGCACGTAAAAAAAAAACAAACCAAACACCAAAAAATATAGGAAAATGAACGAAGCATTCCTCCCCCCTCCTCCCAGTTCTAAATCACCACAAAGACTGCAATATCCTGTTATCTCTTGTAGGAACATCATATACAAAATAAAGAAACAAATGTTGCCCTTCTGTGACAGGAGATCATAAAAGATTGATTCATTAAAAAGGAAAAAAGAAAGAAATTGAGATAAGAAATATGTTGTTTCAAGCCATACTGGAGAAAAGCCCTGACCGAGAGAACTTTCAAGCAGCCCAAGTTTCTTCCCGTTGGCGGTTCCCGTTGTCTGAGGGAGCAAAGAGCAGAGACCGGAGATAAAAGACGGGAAAGAGCCGTTGGGTGGCCGGTTGCCACAAACCTGCTTCTAAACCACACTATTGACCCAGCAGAGAAGAGCTGATAATTTTATCTTTTCCTACTACAGACCTAAAAAAGGCTAAAACCCAACGAGTATCTTCTTGGGGAGTCGATAGCAAATACATTTCACCCCAGACAGAGAACACTCCTCATCCAGGCTTAGCCTTGATTTAAAACCTCTATCCAGAACGTCTCTTTAACTCTAGCATTATGGCTACCTAATGGCAATTAGGTAGATATTAGGAAGGCCAAAGTTTCAAGTTATAACATTAATTGATGAGAAAACAGCAACACCACTTCAGACACCAACACTTTTTAATCTAGTGTCAAAGAATTCAAACCCGTTGCTGACCCGTTTCTAAAATTTCCGATTCCGGATTTCACTGATTTCCCAAATCTCGTTTCATCCTCTCTCCTACCCTACTAAACACACTCACACCTTCAGGAAATATTCAAAATGGCAAATTTTGATGAGAAGCTTATGAAATGTTTGCAGAAATAACGTACAAAATAATAAATAGCCTGCATAAATAAATCCTACCCTTTTCCCCGCTACAGACTCAGGGCACAAAATCGCATGAAAAGTGAAAACTGACGCCCAAGAAAATATTCCTGCACTGTCTGCAGAGCTCACAAGGACAGGCTTGAGGCCAGCAATATTTGCAAGCTCGGGAAAAAGGGACATTAATCAACTATGTGTATGTTAAGAAATTTTACAGGTTGAGTGAACAAGAGCAGAGTTATGTGCCTGTAGCCAGGCTCCGAGGATCTGATTTCCCTCCTCCCGGCCAGCGGTTCCCCACTGGTGCCCGTGGGAAGTGTCTCACGCTTCTGGAAATCATGGAAATACATATTAATTTGCCTAAGGAGTTTATTAGGCAAAAGGTGTGTTAAAGGGAGGGAATAATCCTCCATATTCCAACATCTCAGGACTTTCAGAGTCCGCGGTTGGTGCCAGTTTTCCTTTGGGTGGCCCAGGAAGAGCTTTAGCTCTTACCCAGGGTTCAAGGGTGCACTCAGTTTCTCCCCATTTCCCAGTTTCTTATCTTATCCTCAGCTTAGAGATGGTGCATGTGTAGATTATCCTAAATAGTTATGGAAGGAAAAAAAAAAGGCTCATTTGAACTAAAAAACAGTTGATTTGAATTTTGTTGATTTTGATAATAGTTGATTTTCCTTACCCGTCGTCAGGTTTGGAAAACAAAGACATCTCAAATTTCTGGAAAAAAATTAAATCTAAATGCTTTTTATTGAGGAAAGTATTCCATTACAGTTTTTACTGCGCATCCCATCCTTGCTTAATATTTAAGGTCAGAATAGTCACAATAGAATTAAATCACTGCTCTGAACTGAGTCGTGCTCATACAGTGATTTATAAAAACGGATTAGATCTTAAAAATCAATCATTCTAAATGAAAGAATCCCAGGTGACATCCCACCTGGAATTAATATCTAATTAAGTACAACAACCTCAAAAGGGAAAAAAATAACTTCTTCAGTAACTTATGTGTGTGCATCTTCTATTTCCAACTTTTCTTAAATTATATAGAAAATGTTATATAGCAGCTGCCAGTCAAGCTCTGTACTTTTGTTGCAGTCTCAGATATCAAATTCATGTTACACTGAGTTGCCATATGAAATATTTAATAACCACTCCTAAACATTTGATTTATCTTTAAAAGCCTGTACTAAAATCGATTTTCAAATTGAAGTTTGACTCAGAAGTCCTCAAAAATACCTGAAAAGGGACTTGTTCTGGTACTGGGTTACAATATATATTTTTTTAATAAATAATTTTTAAAATAAATAAATTTTTAAAAAGCAACATTTCCTTTCTCTTTCCTGCTTTTGTATGCTCTTGATTTGTTATTGAAGTGTGAGAATGTTATTTTCTATCCTCTCCTTAAGCTCCTTTCCTCTAATGAGGCATCACAGACGACCACGGGGGTCCCGCGGTGCCGAAATCCCGCCTGGCTCCGTGCAGCCTCCTTGGGGCGAGGCGGGGGGAATCCTCCCTTCCCTGCAATCTGCTTCCCAAAGGGTCGCAGTGGAGCCAGCAGTTTGTAAAGCAAGTGCTTTTGTAAGAGATACAATATTCCTCTAGAGGTGGAGTGAAAGTAGAAGCACCTCGGCTACTGCAGTCAGACAAGAATTTCCCTATTCTCAGAAAAATAAAATAACTTTATAAGTAAATGTAATTAGCCCTTTCTAATGCTGGGTGATTTTGTGACAACCTGCAATAAAAAAACCCCAATGGTCAGAGATTCCTCTTCCCCGTAAGAGATTTCCTTTTGCTTATTTCCTTTTGACTTTGAAGAAGGGCAAGAATTATTTCTTTAAACAACCGAGTGCAGATCAAAATTAACACTGTACGTTTCAATTATTATCAATTCATCGGGGAATCAAAAGCGTTGGTATCTTTTTAATTAAAATATTTTTATCAGATAACCTAAGCCTCTAAAGCCATATATTTGATTTTAATTAAAAAAAAATTCTGGTTGTGATCATTGTTCAGAATTAATATAGCAAATAAAATATGGGAAGAAAGGAGGTAAGGGGAGGTTATATAGTGTTACCTGATAAAAGGAGACAGTAATATTTAAAATGAGGTAAGTGTTACACCGATTTATGATGTATTTTATCTTCTGGAGAAACCCTAGTTTATCGTGGTGTCGTTCAGCTTGAAACGTCAGCTGTATATCTTTCTGCTCTTGAATGTAGCTCCGGGTTGAAAGGAAAAGGTTTGCAGGGATGTGATGTATAAGCAGATCAAAAGCTTGGCTTTTTTTTCTTTTTTCTGGGATAATTCACTTTTATATTGAAACGTTTTTGTTGTCATAAATACATAAATATTATAAATATCTTCTAAATACCTTGAAAGAATATTAATTTATAACACTTAGTGTGCCTCTCATCTTCATGGTGCTCTACAAACAGCTATTAATCAGAAAGGCTGAAAACGTTCCTTTTGTTTTAGTCGCCACTCAAACTCTCCCGTAAACATCCTCGGCCCCGGCCCACCAGCACCAGCATCTGTATTTTTTCCTTCATTTTGAAAACAAAACAAACTTTCTTCATTCACATCCCGCTCTCCTCTGCATCCATAGCATATCTGTGTCAGGAGCCCTGCCAGTATAGAAGTGATTTAGTTGGTGAGAAAACAGAACCGATTTTGTGGTGGCCTTAGAAATAGAGTGCCCAAGTAGCACGGTATTGATAATGGATTTATTCTCAGGATATGCTCCCAAAAATTGTAACTATGACTCTGCCTCTGTTGCGTGTGTTTAAACATGGCAAAATCCCCCTACTTCTTATGCTAAAAAACCAAATAAAATTAAAATTAAAAAAAATTAAAATATCCAGAATGAAAATAAAAGTCTCCCAATTCCAATTCCAATTCATCAACTCTAAAGCAACCCACTCTAAAGCAACCCATCAGCCCAACACAGCCTGCCAGTGACCGGCGCAGGAGCAGGAGTGGCTGCAAGATGGAAATGCTCTGGCTTTTAACCACACTATTGGATTTTGCATTTATTTCTATTATTTTTTTTAACTAAAATGCTAAGCTGGTCAGGATCCAAGAGCTGCTATGGCTGAAGGAGGAAGGGTGGCATCAATCTGCTGATGAGCGGGATTTCTTTTCCTACCTCCCGCCAGTTTCCGAACACCAAAGAAGCACTGAAAGGTCACTTCCCTAAATATTCTGCTGGTTCCCAGCTCCCAGGAATATACCATTTACCATTCGAAACCACACCAAAATCCTGAATTGCTGATCCCACTGCTCGAGAGCATTTATCCATCCCATTTCTGTATGTGCACCCGTATATCCAAGGCAGAATATATATCTAATATATATTATCTAATTATATCTAGATTTAGCAGTATGTACACACTTCTAAGAAATAAATGAAGGAAAAACCCGTGATGGTCTTTGTCTGTACTCTGAGTGGGTTCTTTTGCTCGGTGTAAGCAAAGCCAATCCCCCTCAGCACCAGGGGGTTTATTTGCATTTAGAGCCATTTGTGGGGTAATGTATAGCTGCAGCCTAAGGATTACAGTTGCCTGACAAAATTTCCAGCATTTTTTATTAAAATATTACCAGCCAATGAAAGTAAGTCCCACGACCTTCCACTTCTTGTCTTTAGAACACAACTTTTGGGCTAGGTTACGGTAGTTTTGTTCCTTATACCGTTCATTTTTTATATCTCATAGCTTGTTCCCAGAGTAAATGGGATAATAGCTATTGTAATCTATAAACCATTAACATATTTGCCTCACGAGAGTTCAGTGCCTGGGCTGTGTACTTCAGTGTCAACATCTTGGATGTAAGCAGAATAAAAAAAATTGCAGCTAAACCAGAAGGATTAATTTTTATTACTATTACCCTTTTTTTTTTTTCTTTTTTAAAAATAAAAAAGGCAACTTTTTCCAATTAAGGAAAAGAAGAAACTTGCATAAATCTTGCAGGGACCTCGGCTGGCAGTTTAAGCTCGTTATGGCGGATAAGGAATGAATGGCTGTTGAGCACTCATGTGCGTTCAGGGGATTTAAATGAGCGTAACTCAGAGACGCAGGACAGCAGGGTTTCATTTACGCATATGCCATCACTTAAGCTTCTCCTCACATCAGCTGCTGGATCCTCTGGGCCCCTTCCAAATCACAGCAGCGCAAAAGGCGCCTCCGATTGACTCGGGGAGCTTTGGCTTTGGCCCCCCGAAGCAAGCGGCTCTCAAAGACATTTTCTGACCTTGTCTTGGCCAGACACGTCCTAAACACATCAAGAGTTTGCAACTAATGGAGAAGTGCCACTCGGGGCTTTGATTTTTGCCTCTTAGTCTTCCACTCAACCTCTCTCAGATTATAATCTGAGTTGTTTCTGCACAGACGAGCATACACGGAGGCACACAAAGATGTAGAGCATCAACTCTTGCTTAGGATATTAAGGGCATGCCTTTCTGGCTCCCTTACAGGATTCCAAAAAGGAAAAAAAACCCCTACTTTCTTTCAAGTCTTCTCCAGACAAAAAGGGTTCTCGAAAGCCCCAAAGCAGAGCAGTGACCCAGCTCGTTACCAAAGGGACAGCGAGGGAGAAGCGTGGAGGCTCCCTCGGTCCCTTCTTCATCGGCTCCCTGTCGGAGCAGCATCTGCTTGGCTGCTGTTTGTTGAGTCCCCATCAAGCCAGGAAATACACACAACTTTGCAATGTTTGACACTACACTGGCAACAAGCTACAGTTTATTCAAAATATTGAAGAGAAAGCCATTATAAAATAGGTATTTGTACAGGAGCCCAATTACTATTGCTTTCCCTTGCATTTCCCTCTTTCAGAGAGAAACCTTATGCTTTCGTGAAACACTGGGCTACCCTGATTAAAAATCAAAATAAAAATACATAATAAAGGCCTCGCTTTGCCTTCAGTCACATTGCTCCTTCGTAATTGGCCAGGGTCTACAAATGATGAGGCACTCCAACATGCACAGGTCAGTCAGAAGACACCACGGAGGATGAGGGAACAGGAGAATTTACCCCTGCACAATTCTGAAAGAGTTTTGATCTCACCTCCTTTTTCTTTTTTTTTTTTGCATTTTGCCAGAGTGTGCTCTTTCTCTCACTGGTTTTTACTGCTCATTTCTGCATAGCCATCCCCAAATCCAAGCCCAAACTCCCAGCACTTCATCACCTGTATTTTACAGGAGGTGACCCTGGAGCAGAGAGATACTGCCATTTATCCCAGATTTCAAGGCTCTAGGTACATATCTATATTTTTTCCAGTCACATACTGCATCCTCAGAATCTGAGGGCAAAATCATAGAATCATAGAATGGTTCAAGTTGGAAGGGACCTTGAAGCCCCCCCAGTGCCACCCCCTGCCCTGGGCAGGGACACCTCCTACCAGACCAGGTTGCTCCAAGCCCCCTCCAACCTGGCCTT
>JAOXNH010000031.1:80148886-80161683 GCA_028566575.1 Bartramia longicauda
GATGTATATTGCCGGATATTTATTTTTGAAACTTTAGTCAGCTCAATACATTTTCAAAATTATATCAAGAAGATATACTTGATGCACTTGACTGAAGAATCAAGAATCTCCCCCTCTCTCTTTAATCTCTGAAGAATCATATTCTTCAGTCATATCAATCAAATCATTAGTTGTCTCAAGTTACTGTGTAGAATGTGAAAACTTGTTGAGAAATCACAACTGGGTCTATCAGGAAGGACCAGTGCTCTGCCCTGGCGATGGCCAGAGGGCTCCATCCCCATTTGCTCAGTATTGCACACGAGCAGGGAGCAATTCACCTCTCAGGAACCCAGCTTCTTTGAAATGTGTTGCCCACATGTGGTCCATTCTTGGCCCGTACGTGCTCCCTCTGCCTGCAGCTAGCCACGAGCACGCGCACAATAAAAATGGACTCCATGTGGACAATTACTCAACGGAGAAAGTTATTTAGGTTGCAGAGTCAAGGAGCGAAAAGTTAGGAAATGCCAAATTGCCTGTTTTCTGTGCAACGGTGACCTCAGTGGAGAAACGCATTATTTACTGTCAGGGTGCAAGAAGCCTTAATTCCCTTTTCCCGAGTGAAAGAACAACCTCTATCTTCTAAACGTCTCCTTGCCAAGGGCTGAAAATACACGCGGCTCAGACAGTGCCAGAAGTAGCGTTCGGGAACTGCGATTGCAAAGTCAAAGGAAATAGCCTGTATCCTGTGGGGGCAGGGGGATAAAAACCCCCAGAGTAACCTTCTCCCCCTTCTCTCTTTAATTTATGTTGCCTTGATTTGCATTCTGTTGTTTTTCAAATGCATACGATAGGTTTTATATGCTTTTTCCTTCCTTGCATCCCGCTTGCATCATCTGGTAAATTCTCATCCACGGCGAAAGAGGTTCTCTGGGAGGAGAAGGAATGGGCCACCCTTCACTCAAAGTCCTTCTGCTGCTCTGGTCTAGCAGGAGGAGCCTTTTCCATGCTGGGATGCAGGTTTTCTACACCTGGTGCAGCTTCTTCTGCTCTGTAGACTTTCTCCTCTTAATCGTAAATCCTTTTTTGTCAAAAAACCACCCAGTTTTTCCTCCATTTCTCTCCTGACCTCTCTTTGCTCAGCTGTTTCCCTGCATGGCTTGCTGGCTAAAATTTCATTTAGTCATCTTTTCTTCTCCCTCTATTCCCACGCCTGGCAGTAGCCTCTTGGAAGTCCAATATTCTTCATCACAGAACCTACGTAAGAAATTAAGTTGTGTTTCTCACTTACTCCCTATTCCCCATGTGTGATAACCAGAGTCAGGGGTTCACTGGCTACACTGGGTTCCACTTTGGCAAGCTGGCTCATGTTGTGTTGTTTTATCACAAAATATCACAGTCATATATATATATATAATAGAGAGAGATATTCATCACTTAGACTTTTTTTTTGGAGTAGAATAGTCTGAATTTTGTCATAAGGGCATCAAGAAGGGACATTCTTAATTTTGAAATGAATATTTTAAGAGAGATTAAGTGGTTAAGGCAAACCTGAGGTTTATCATAAAAGCTTTAAAAATCTGAATTTTCTTTTTTTAGTAATTTATTTTGTTGGATTTAGAAAAGGGCCCTAACAATAGTGGGGTTTGGTTTTTTTTCAGAAATAAACAATAACCTCTTAATTTTCACGGTTGCTATTCTGTGCAGACACAACAGACCCAATCCCTGGTGCGTACACCAGTTGGGTAACTGGTGAGAGTTGACAGTAACTGGGATAGAAATTCACCTGCACCAGTCCCTGATTTATGCTCCCAGCAGGAAAACACTGGACATGCAGTGGGAGCCAAAGACTGGAGAGGGACGCTGAAGCTGCCAAGGGGCTGGTAGATCCCCATCACTCACATCACTGCCCTTGGGAAGACACCACGTTTCTGCTGGCTCCTCCAGGATGGAGCACAGTTTGAATTAAAGGAGGTAGTGCTTGGTTAAGGCACACCCCAAAAAACCTGGCAAGTTGGGGATTAAAGACAGCAAGAGAGGGACTGAGTGCAGAAAATCTATCCTTTGACAGATTTTTCTGCCAGTCCCTCTTAGAAGCTGGACATTACTTTTTATTTGAATTTTTCTCATTTTGGTTTCCATTCTCTTAAACTCATTTTGAATTTCTCCAATATGTAAAGGATGACAAACGTTGTTTTCTCTCCATGAAGGAACTAGTGTCATGCAATCAAGTTGCTTGTCAATCTTCTTGGGTTTTTTGAAAAATAATACAAATTTAACATTCTAATTGTCTTATTGGGAGACATATTCTTTGTAAAAGTTTTATATGCCTATTGTAATTATTCAATATCTTTTTAAAAAGTGGACAACAGGACTCCTTAAAGTCTTCCATTTTCCATATTCTCTCTACACATACACTGAGTAGCTCATTTCACCCCAAAGTTGGGCTGGGAATGTTGTTCAGTTGGATACTCATTTTGACTCCCAAAAATATTTGCTGGAACCACTGTTTTCCATACATACTGTTCTAGTTTGAAAATATGCCTTTTTTTTCTAGACTTTTCTTTTAAATCCTCTGCATGTCAGTGCATTTGTGCTGTGTAAGAAAACCAGCTGGTAGAGAGATGCGTAGCAGCTATGGAAAACTATCTCCAGTACGGATTTAGAGGAGGGACTTTTCCCTCCTGTCATTTAGGGCCTTTACTTAATTATTTAACAACTATCTGCCTATGGGCTTTTAATCGGGTAATAAAAGGCCTTTGTTGTCACCTTGTGAGACTGTCAGCGGACGAAATAGGGTAACCCTAAGGTTAAAAAGAAAGAAAAGGAGGAAAAAAGCAGAAGATCCAGAAGGTCCCACCCTACTTTCCGTGACTACTGCTGGTCAGGGACATCTTACTGGGATGCACAGCTGAGACCATCACACGCTGGATTTTTTTTAACTCCCCATATTTTCCCAGTGCTCTTGGCGATTGCCAAAGAAGGATCCAGCCCCGGGAGGATGTTGTGTGTTCTCAGCTAGTATCAGGATCTAGCGAACGAAGGGAGCAATGTTTTTCCTAGTTACGTCTTTAAAGTACATTTATCGTGCAGCTTATGCTCTGGCAGAAAAAAACATTCCTAATCTGTTTTAAAACAAATAGATTGTGCACAGCTGTCCCTGTATCCAAGGCAAAATGATGATTTAATGTTGATTAAGAGAGAAGGCCTTTGAAGTGAGCGAGGCAGGAGCCCGTAGTATGTCTTTAGTGATCATTATCAGTCTTTCCCTGAAGGGTGACTTGGTGCCAAAAGCGCTTTCCCCAAACTGACTGAGGTGGATTCAGGAGCAAATGCTTTGTAAATTTAAAAAGACCTTCTCATTCGCAGGCCTCTGATGTCTTATTCCTTTAGCTGTATTAATGTCTGAGAAGAAGCAGATGCAGCCCTTTTTCGCTGGCTGGCTACAACGCAGGGCAAGGTCCGCTGCTGCGCGGCACCGTGGGCATTAGTTATTCATCCCCAGAAGAGCAGCTGAGCATTGATCCCGCAGGAAAAGCCAAGAAAAGTGGCTGGGTTGCTTTGGTTTGCTTTTTTTTTTTTTCCTACGAGCAGCTGCTTTAGCCAGAGAAAAAGAATTTACATTTAGCTTTTTATAAGGAAAGGCGTTTGAGAATCGTTATATAAAAGTATAGAAAATATAGAAAGTACAATCAAGTTCTCTCCCTCAGTCATTTGTCTCCCAGTGACACGCCAAACACCAGTCGCAACACACGTGTGCGCACGTGGACCCACACGTAAGCACCATGTGTTACACACACGTAGGCACACGCGCTCTTCGGGTGCCGTCCGAAGGGAAACGAGGGACCAGTCGTTCCTGTTTGGGTCCATCTGTCCATCTGTCTGAGACACTGGGTTGAAAAAAATTCCCAGTGCCCGTGGCAGATAAGGGCAGCCCTGGGTTGTCTCACGCTAAGGGCTGTAAAGAACCTGGCTCTCGGGGAGCTGAGGGGCTGGTGGCAGCAGAAAGGAGGCACCGGGGAAACCGTGTTTCCCTGTTTGACAGCTACAGTTTGCAGTCAGTTAGGAAAACGCCAATTTTCCCTCACCAAAAAAAAACCCAAACCCAAACCCATCAATAATTTTCCTGGTAAACCTCTTTCCATCTCAAGTCACGGGAGTCTGCAGTTTTACAAACCCCAAAAATCCATCGTTACCCGTTTATTTCTTACCGTTCTATAAATAGTCCCTGCATAGGCTCTCCCTACAGCGCTTCCCACCAAAGCCTTCCCAGCTACTGTTTACAGCATCCCCATTACCCACATACTTTCTCAAATACCAGAGCATTAGGGCAAAAGCGAAAATATATGGATTTTAAGCGCGCAGGGCCCTTCTGTAAGTGTAACCGAGACACTTTTGTTTCCACCGCTGTGAAAGGAGGCTTCGCTCTTGACTTCAGGGGGTGGGTGGGGAAGGGAAACCGACCCTTTGATGGAGATGGGTTTGGTATAATTGTCTGTAATTTAAAAATTATGTAAATGCTGTACTGTGAGAGCTGCCAGATTGACAATTCTGGGAATTTAAGTGGAGAGCAATAGCGTGGGTTTCTCAGCATTGCTCCATTATTGTGTTGCAAATCATGCCAGAAGGGAGATATGTCTTAAATATACATAACCAAGTGCAGAAGAGCACTTCTAGACCCATATTGTAAAATTTTAATTCTTCCTCAACCTCCTCCCTCCCAAATAACCAGAACCAGACAAGTTTTTGGCTGAAAATGTTTTGTTTAGGGGCATTTTCATGGAAAGTTGAAAGCATAAGCCATTTGTCCATAGAAAAAGAGTTTTTATATGAAATTTTCAGCTAGCCAAATTAACTTCAAGCCTTTTCTTCCTACAAACATAAAAATTAATCTCACTTTATCTTTTCTTTCTTTATAATTTGGTTGATGTTTCAGCTTTAGTCCCTACTCTGTAACAAGAAACATCAAAACATGGAAAAAATTGCGCTTTAAAATTATTTTCACACTGCTTTTGAAAGCAGCTATTCTGTGAGGGGCTGAATATTTCAGGGTTAGGTAAAATCAGGCGTGGGTAATAACACACAGCATCAAAACTTACTTTGGGGCAATCTCCTGTGAAACCCTCAATGCTGAATTTGACAGCTAAAGATTTCGGAGGGAGCAGAGTCGCAATGAAAGGTCAGACCATTCTCCAAGCCTACTTAATCCTTGACCTTGCTAAAACTGATGAAGGTAGCAATTAATCCCAATTATAGAGTTCGGTTTTGTGCAATATACAAGATAAAATATATTTAATGAAGCTGGTCTGGTAAATTATCCCTAGATTTAGTTGCTGAGTGATTAGCCTGCGTCTCTAGCAGGGTGTCATTATTAGATTGGGTAAAGGGAATTATCTGTTTTAAATATTTATCCTTCTGGTTATAAAATGACAGTCTGTAAACATGTCATTCAAAAGGCGGGGTTTTTTCCTGAATCTTTTCTTACCAAAATATCAGGACTTTTTTAACAATTCAGTGAAAACCTTGGTTTTGACATTTTCCATCACTTGCATGTTTCTGTTTTGTTCCAGAGGGCAATAAAAACGAATGACCTGCAGCTTTGAGGTTTGTTTCTTTTCAAAAAAAAATAAAATGTGACACTCTGCAAAACATCCACAATTTGGGGAAAATCATTTCAAAAGACCTAAGAACCCCAGAGCAACTTTATTTTTCTACTTCATAGCTTGCCGGTAATTAAAGAAACTTTGAAAAGTTACGAAGCTGCAGTTTCAGCATCGAGGATGGGAAAGTGTCTTATGTAGGTCTAAGATAAAACTGGCGAAACAGAACAGAAAGACCTCAAACAAAAATGCTTCAAGACATAAAAATGGGAAATCTGCAAACCCTGTGCAGTTCTGCCAAAAGACCCGATCCTGCAAGAGCTGCATTTGCCGTTTACTGCCTCGGTCTGGTGTTTGTGGGGTGACTTCCCATAGTAGTACACAAAATCAGTAGATGTTTAGTGGATGGAATCTTTAGCGTCCCGACATTTTTCTAACCCTGTGTTCAGACTCCCTGGTAAGCTCATGTATAATTAATTGGGTTTAGTCTATTATTTTGTCCTCCTGTCTATTTCTGGGGAGCTTCTCATTCTCAACACTCACATTTCTTGGCTTGCTGAAAAAAAAATCCACCCATTAAAAAATATATTTATTTACAGAGTAGTTCCTCACAACAGTAAGAAGAGTACAATCACACACAGTCAAAACCTGGTCACCTTATTTAAATACAGCTGAAAGAAGAAAATCTGTTTGTCCTTGAACTGCGAAAGAACTAGTTTTGGTCTCTGAGGAAAATATCTGAAGAGAGCACTGTAAATGGCCTGGGCAGCATCTCTGTGCTGTTAGCCTTCTGACACCACACTGTCCACGCTGAACCCTGACTTGAGTTCATCCTAATTTTTGAAATGCAAAAAATGTCAGTGTTTTTTCCACCCACAACCAAAAAAGATACTCCCGTTCTTCTGAGATAATGTGGTTCGAGATACCGAGAGTAGCAGACATTTGAAGGAATAAGGTTAATTAGATCAATCTATGGAAAAAATGCATGATCCATTCTTTAATAAACCACTGGCCAATACAACAAGGCTGACAACAGGGTCCCTCACAAGCAGAGAATTCACTAATTCTGAATTAACTCGGAATTAGCAGAGCGTGGAAAACTGTGTGACTTTCACCAGAGACTTCAATTTCTTCCGGAGAAGAATGACACTGTGGATTATGGCCATGCATTTAAACAGCCAAAAAAAAAACAAAAAAAAAGGCCTTTATTATGAATCCTAAATAATTAGAATGAATGTGGAAGAAGGATGCTCAAAAAAACCCCCCGACAGCTGACATGACCACACTGCGCTGCGGAACTACGTAGTGTAATCAGGAATTAAATGCTGGAGGTTTGTGTGAACCTCCTGAGAGAGGTGGAGTGTAGAATTTAATGAAAAATGGGCCTTCCTGTCCCATTCTCTATTTCACTCATCTTTAGCTCCATTTTTTCTTTTTTTTTTCCCACTTTTGCTATTTACAGTGTCCTGAGGATACACCTTATTTGCAGAATTTTAGTGGCGATTCTGCTGCTAAGTAGAAAACTGCCTAAAGTGTCTTGAGATATTGTGCTATTAATGTCTTTCGCTGTATCTGCGGTATTCAGAGTAATAATAAATGTGGAAACGTAGGCTGAAGTATATTGGTTACGAATCAGTTAAAGAAAATGAGCCAAAAATAACATCTGCACCAGCCAATCTGCACTGCTTAGCATACGGTTTTAATTTAAAAATATTTACTCCTAAATTTTGAGAGCTGTGAGAGGTTTTAGATGTGTGCTTCTCATTAAAAAGATGCTGGCAGATAGTGTAGGCCAAATATTGGCTCTGGAGAAAGGTTTAGGAAAAGACCTAATATTAGGCAGTATCGAGCCATTGATTTTTATTTTTAGGCAGAAGTCTCCACTTTAACAATTTTGTGTTAATAATTGAAACTCTTGCTTGATATTTTGTCGGGTAAATGTTTAACTATGGTATTAGCTGGTACCTGGACATCACATAGTAAATAAATATAGACAGATGAGTTTAGTTCTTTTGATGCGTTGTTATGTGTTAAAAATATGTCTGTTAAATGCAACGTTAAATATTTGAGATTTATTTGCCAACACTGGTAAATAGGAATAAATCTTAATTTATTCTAAAGGTCACAAATGTTGGGAGCAGCACCAGTTCCCTCCAGGGCAAAGACCAATGGTGTGGTGTGACTGTGTTGTCCCTACCAGGGGTGTGGGAGGGAGGGACATTGCGTGGGGATGTGCCAGGGCTCAGCCATTTGTGTCTGTCTGTCCAAACCCACAAATGGGAGTCTTTCTTGTAGGTGACAAGAGCCGGCTTTGAAAACGTCACCTTGTGCTATCGATATCCCGACAAGAATCCATCTATTTACCAGCCATCGCATCTCTTTCTACACCGAAGGTTTTCCACCCCTAAAATTCATATATGTATTTTCCCGGTGGCCTCACCTACTTCGCTTTAGGACCCTCTTTGATCTCCCACGAGATCCAGCTGAGCAGCCAAACCTGCAATATCTCCAATTAGATTTTGGCCTTAATTTAAATGGCTACGTTAAAGCCACGTTTAATTTAAAGATTCCTTTAAAATACCTAGCGTTTGCACACTGGGTTGTAGCCTGCCTGAATCCCTATCCTTTTACTTTAAAGCGACTTCTTAATTAAAAATGAAAATACAAGAGAAGTAGAAACAAATTGACAATGCTATAAAAACGTTTTTATGTGATTGGGTAAATTTAAATATTTCTGCAATTAAACATTCCTGACTTTTTGGTGATTTTCTTTCCTTTTTGTTGTATTTAATTTTTCTATAAATGGTTTGGATAAAAATTATTTCTAATTGTCCAGTGATAAAAGCTGTCCAGCAACAGAAAAGTCCACATCTGCTCCAACGGCAGACATATAAAACCTGTGTGACAAACACGATCATTAAACAATCTGATTTTCTTGTTGGAAGGGTTTAATGCTGTTGGGTGTAGTATTAAAATGTAGAATTTGATAGTGCGTCTTAAAATTTTAATGATGTGTTCATGAATATAAAACATGCTTCTACCAGTGACTTTATGACTTCTCCTCTGCATAATTAGTGGTATCTGTTTTATGAGCTTACTGTTGTTGCCTTGATCCCATGAAAATGTGAAACCACTGTAATAATTTACACCATTCCAGAGCTTTAAAGATACAAGCTGGGATTTCTTCCCCTTTTCTCCTTCCGCGTTCCCTCGCTTTTAATACCAAACCAGAACTTTAAGTGGCCTTCGTGAAAGCTGGGCAAGGAAAAAAAATTCAGGGACAAATCTAATTTTAAACATTTGTCATAACACTGTATTTGTTGCCTCAGCTTTAATCTGCCTTGTCAGCTTCCGTTGGAGGATGAGACAACCTTCTTGCCACAGAGCTGGGAAATTTCAGTGAATTCAGTCGTTTGAGGAAGTTTGTTGAAAAAAAAAATAATTAATCTGCATTTCTAATGTGCAAAATAAAACGTGGGTAACTTCCAGTGAGGAAAATAATTACCCGGATGATAATGATTCTATGATCACCATGGTTTAACTTCTGAAGCATCATTTATTGGACAGTCTTTGCTCATTCTTCCTCCTCCAGCCTTCATCAAGCAAAACATCCTTTGGTTCATGAGGAGGAACAAGGCATTTTGCTTAGAAACTTAGACCCAGTATCAGGCAAGAAGGACAACAGTTTCTTCCTTGGTTTCACATCTATATATCAAGGGTGGTGCTGGTTAAAGCAATGGTGGGCTATTGTGGTCCTTTAAGGGGATGACTAATTAATCTTCCTCTACTCCAAGTAGAGAATGAGGGTGTGGGCAGTACTTGAGGACACATCTTCCACACCTGCTCCTGGAGGTTGCTCAAAAGCAGAGATGTGTCCCATGCTTTGTGCAAGGGCCATCCACAGCCCGACTCTGAGTCGCTTCCCTTCAGAGTTTAAGCAAAATAAAAAAGAAAAGAACTGTTTACCATGGAGGAAAGACAAAGAGTCTCAACTTTCAACCCAAAAGGTGGAGTTTTGGGTAGTTATGTAAATGCCACTCACAAAACTAGCAAAAATGAATGCTGAAAACAGACAAAGCCTCTGGTGATGATTTGGTGACGCTATTGGCTGTAGCACTGGAAACCAGTTGAGTTTCTCAACAGTTAAACAGCATCATTTTGCTATTCATCTAGGAATAAAAGACACCAATAAAAAAAGGTGCTCAGTGCAAATTACTCTTTTTGTGAAACTTGTGTAAAGCATGACAAAAAATTTATTTTTATTTTCTGCCAATTGAATTTCCTTCTAGAGAACACTGTTTCAGTTGTGTATATCAGGGGGAGGTTATCTTCTTCATCAGAGGGTTATGAACGGTGATGTATCATTGTTGTAGGGGCTGTCACGGGAGCAGCACTTCCCGTGGCACTTTCTACCATTCCCTGCAGTCATTCCTTCGAAAGAGATACGATACATCCAGTACCTGAAAAAAACGTCATCCAGTCAGAAATCCTGGCCATGGAAAGGGTCTGGGCACGAGGGGGGGCTGGGGTGACCACGCTCATGAGGTGATGTAGCAGGATAAAAAGATGCAGTCAAAATCCTCCATCATTGCGAAATCATGTTCATTTGGAATTGCTCATTCAAAAAAAAAAAAGGAAAGAAAAAAAAAATCCAACCACAAAACATGATGTTCCAAATTTCATTGTGATTTGGGATGAAAATAAATATCAGTGTACGAGAATACCCCTGGGGACCAGAGCTTCACTGCTCACTCAATTCTAAGGCAAACAGGGATTCAGGTCCCGCTTATCTCAGCTCTTCCCATTTGATAAGCACCCAGCAGCCCCAGCTGAAAGACCCTTGCTCCTCGCTGCCTTTCAAAGTGTCTGCCACAGAAGGTCTTATCTCGCCCTGCTTTGGCTCCCTGCGGCACGGCTGAGTCGGTGGAACTGGGATTTAAATCAGCCCCTTCACTATGTGGTTACCGATTAAAGAGTTAAATTAATCTTAGTGTTTGGCTCCCAAAACCAGCTCCAGTTTTGCATTCCCTATTTGAATTTTACTGGGTTTTTCTTCTGAAGAACGTTTCTTTGTTGCTTACTTCAGTGGGAGGTTATCTCTTTCCTTTGAAGGTTATATTGTGATTGGCAGAGGGTCAGGAAACTTCAGTCACATTGGCCTGTTACGGAAATACTTTGAAAAATAAATGTGAAAGACAAATGCTAAGTAAAGAGACTCCTTAATCAGCAACAGTTCCATAAAGACTTCGGGCCCAGTGAGGTATCCAGGAATTTTTTGTTTACACAGTTTATTAATGCAGACGTTTGGGAGCACTGGGAGATGTTCTGTTGACTTTGATAGTCAAAGCTCGAGCCGTGCCCGAGGCTCACGCTCCCTTGGCAGGACGTTCACCAAAACAGCAGCCTGAAAAACAGCTACGCTGCGGCGGCCGCGGCTGAGATTGCACGGAGGTTGGCAGGGGTTTGTAACGAGATGGTGCTCTTGGGTTCTCCTGAGCTTTGTCCCACACCCACGCAGCTTCCTGAAAGTAATGCTCTATTATCGTATGTCAATGTCAACGGGATGGCCACGGCACTGCTGGAAATATGTTCTCCCAATACAGAAGGACAAGGAATTCTCGCATTCTAATACATTCTAAAATAGTGTAATTTCTAGTTTGCTAATTTTGCACTTCGTTTTTGCCTAAATACACTGAGAGGAAGTCCAAGACAGAAACTTCAGGATGAATTCAACGTGCATTATATGTAATATAATCCAAAATAGAGAAGGAATGGGCCTTGCACTTTCTGATGCATAGGTAATAATATTAGAAGTGTTATGAATAATAACAGAGCTGCCTGGGAGCCTACTCCAGACTGGATAAGTCCATTTTACTCTCACCAGCAGCAAAGGGAACAGTGTGCAGGCGGCAGAAGGACACACATCCGCTGGATTTAAAGCTAAATTCATTCTATTCGATTCATTCATTCAACCTCATCCGATGCCGTTGACCTTAATAGCCATGTTTGCAGGGAGCCCCATGAGCAGCTGGTTGTGAGATGCTGCACCGCATGTGCTGGGTCTGCCAGGCGCAAGCAGCAGCCTAAGGATGGAGGAGGCTCAGGCTCAACTGTAATTTTTTATAAAAATTAGTTTCCTCTAGGCGTTTTAAAAGAAAAAAATAGTAGCAAACATATTACAACAGTGAGAGAAAAGGCAGTTTGAGCAGTGGCCCATGTATTTCACGTGGGTCGGAACTTTATATAGTACTTTATGTACGTCGTACGTCAATATTCTGCACTTTATCCCCTGTGTCCCCCACTGCCCCAGGGCACACTCACCCCCAGGAAACCCCCCTTTGAGATGTGCATAAACCTGGGACAGGGCGTTAAACCTCCATAAAGCACAGGTTTGGTCTCAAATTGTCGTTAATTTGACAGCAAAATGAGAAAAAAAGATGTTCCTATTTTTTCCTGGTTTCGTCTACTTGGCTCTCCCAGCCCCAGCTCCAGTTCCTTGCCTGCTCAGCTGTGCCCATGCTCGTACGCCTGTGCTCCATGTCAGATAAATGCTGCACAATAAAATGTTACAAAGGACCTCAAAAAACAAATAAAAATCAGCATTAATTTTCCCTTTCACTGACTGTCAGGTTTTTTTTTCTTGTCTTTGTTAACCGAACAATAGTTTTGGAAAATTATTCCTTTCAGAATTATTTCCGTTTCTTGTAGCTACAATTCCCACTTCTCACTTTGAGTTGGTGCCACGGCTTATTTTTCCCATCGCACTCCACGCTTTGGGGATTTTAATGAGAAGAATGGCACACTGGTGAAATTTCAGCAATTTCACCGGTTTTGGTGACTTTCTTTGCTTTAGATGTATCTTTAAGTACAGAAAACCAAGGGAGCCATCCTGACCCGCAGCTTCCACTTCAGAGCAGAGCCTCAAGCCCTGGGCAGGTCGGAGAGGGACATCCCCATGGTCGGTTGTCCACCCAGCTCCAGCCTCTGGCACCTCTGGGTTAGGTTTAATCCTAATTTTAATAGAGAAACATCCTATTCCATAGCACAGACCTTCAGCTTTTCCTTTTTCTTTATGCCAAGCAAGCTTTTGTAAGTTCCAAACAGAAAAGTTTAGTACTTAAAAAGGTGAAATAAAGTACTTAATACTTTAGTACTGAAGTTTAATTTAGTTTATAAAGATGTCCTATTTATGGTTGAAACCACTAATGTGCTAATTCTTGC
>JAOXNH010000031.1:80162100-80175337 GCA_028566575.1 Bartramia longicauda
ACTTTAGTACTGAAGTTTAATTTAGTTTATAAAGATGTCCTATTTATGGTTGAAACCACTAATGTGCTAATTCTTGCTCTAGTCCCCTTACCCTTTCCTCCCATCATCTCGACAGGTCATTAAGGTTCGTTAATGCACAACCTCTAGCAGGAGGGGACCAGTGGAGCACGTACAGCTCCGGTCCCGCACGGCTGAGATCCGCCCCGTGCACCCCCCTGGAGGACAAGGGCAAGAAAAGAAACTTCTCACCCAAAAATCTGCTAAATTGGTTATGTCTGCAAAGGACTACATTGGCAAACTGGACTCTGCAGCACATGCTCAGGCCTTTCAGAGGGAAAGGGCAATATGGTGGAGTCAAGAAAAGGTTGTGGGCGTTAGGGAACATGGGAAAAAGGCAAATAAATAAAACTTTCAGCGGAAGTATGTGGTCAGTCACCTTAAAGAATGCAACTGTCTTCTTGAGAAACTCTCACCGGGCAAAAAAATGACATAAATTAAAAATCTAATGCAAAATTAGAGAAATGAAGAGGATGTGTATCCCTGCTGTCTAGAATTTCTTCTTAAACGCTGGGTTGATCCTGGGTTTTGAGCAGGGCTCCTGTAGCAGGGAGAAAGCAGCAGGGTTTTGGTTGTAATGGAACTGTCTGGGAAAAACTTAGTGGACGTATATATTCTCCTCTTCTGTGCGATGCTTTATGAATAGACAGGGGTAATGGGACCTTGACACAGATTCCTAAAAGCAGCATGGAGACCAAACTCACTGTAAATTTGTTTCCTTTCTGATATTGCTTTTTCTTTATCACCACTGCTAGGACCCATGAAGTAAAAAATATGCCGACAAATGATTGAAGATAATTTGGCTCGAGATTAATCGGGAGATGTTTGGAGTAATTTATGAGGCTATTGCACAAAGCAGCTATATATACACAACCGTATCCCTTTCCAATTCCGACTGTTTATCAGGGGTTTCAATACCATCAAATCGTTTCAACTCTGTGAAACTCAGATACAGAGATCTGCTGAGAACTGTGCACACACTGTACAGAGAAACTGATGCACTGGGCACGACTCACTCTCTTTACAATGCTTGTATCCTGCTTTTTTAACAATTGTTAATAAAGAAGGCATTAATAGCAGCACTTACAGTCCTTTTATCAGCATCTGAGAGTCCTTTGAATACTTAGAACCCTTAGTTTCTGTCTAACAATAATATATTGGAGTACTGTCAGGAAGATCAGGGCAGGATCAGGACCAACACTTTCTAGATCTTCATTTCTTCCATGGGTCAGCTTGGCTCCAGACCTCCCAGTTGTGGTCAGGATTCTGCTTTCTGGCAGCCGGACCTGTGGAGTGTTACATTTTCCTGGTTCCCAAGTAGCCTCAAGTGATTTTGATTTGTCTATCTTTATTTTCTCCCCCTTTTAAGAAATCATCAATTAAGAAATTATTAATGACAAACTATTTCAAACAAATGGTTTCAAAGCTGGTCTTCAAAGCAACTGAGGTGGGAGAAAGGGGAAGGTCTATCAACACTGGCAGCCTAGGAACATTATATTCAAGTCCGTTTTGGTTTAAAACACATTTTAATTGTAGTTGCAGCACAAACTCTGTGGTGTTTGCAAGGTGAGCAAATCCGCAGACCTAAATCCCTAGACACCAATAAAAAAAATACACATCTCATTTCAAACACTATTTAGAGCCATAGAGAAGGTATCAGTGCCAAGATGCATGTTAAAAATTGTGATGAATAACACATGATAACTGACAATTCCTATTCATGCCATAACCTTGGAGTGTATGGCTATAAATATTCTGATTAATCCAGCTTGAAGGCATATTTATCTGGTTATTCATCCCAGGAAGGTCTTTCAATGCCAGGACATGCGGATCTTCCCAATGAGCAAGGAGCCGACGTTTGGCAGAGGCATCCTTTGAGACCTCCACAGCATCCTGAGCTTCAACCCTTGGTTGAAGGAGCCCATGTGAGTTGCCTCACCTGTATTCAGGGAGAAAATACCATCCCTGGCTCAACTCTTGCAATATCAGGATGTGACTTGACATTTTAGAATCATAGAATTGTTTAGGTTGGAAGGGACCTTTCAGATCACCGTGCCCAACCATCAACCCAACGCTGACAAAAAAACATCACTAAACCACACCGCTAAGCACTTTTTGGGTTTTCTTTAGCTAAACCAGGAAATTTTGGTAAGGAGCTATGCCAGTAATGAAGAGTTTGTATGATCCTCTTTATATTTGCTGAAAATCCTAATCCCGTATTGTTTTGAGGATTAACTCAAGCTTGCTGATGTTTTCGCAGCTATTAGTAACGTGAATATATTGTGATATGAATTGCTATGAATTTTTGAGTGGCGATGAATTGAAATTGAAACTTCCAAAATTAATCCAATGGGATGGGATCCAACGCTTCAAATCATCCTGTGTGGATCTTTGTCCTGTCACTTGGCCTCGCTGCCTGAAAAAACAAGGAAAAACAACCTAATCTATAGGAAAATATAACATTGTATTTTGTTTCTTGTTCAAACTGTGTAGTATACATACATGATATAATAATATATATACACATATATAATAATATATATACACTATACTTACATATATACATAGGCACTTGTATATATACATACACTCTTGGAGGAGTGGCTGTTTAAGCAAAGCAGACTGTGCTTCTCTGCTTTATTCTATTCTTTTTTCACGTCATTGAAATAAGCAATTTAAATCATCATCACCAACGTTTTCAAACAAAACTTCGTGGATGCGATTATGAGGAATAAACCCAGCACTTGCTGACGACCATGAACCCGTGAAGTCTTCTGTATTTCACAGTATGGCTGGAAAATATGTGGAGAAATAAATTCATCCCTTTCTCCAGTTTCTAAGTGACTGATGCTCAGAAGACAAATGGTAATAAGAGTGGATTCCGCGTGTCCTTCACAAGATTATCTCACTGTTTCTTCATTCGTCTAAACAGGTTAAAGTGGACTATCCTGCCCTGGTTTGTATGGGAGGAAATAGTAAGCTGATTTAAAAAAAACCAACTGTGCTTAACTCAGCTGTCTTTACATGATGGGACAAATTCTCCATCAGTTATACACATGCAACTTTTATCAGTGCCTGAGGAAGCATATGGCTCTAAGCACAGCTCTCGTATTTTAATTGCTGCCAAACACACACACACACACACACACACACACACGGTCCCGTCCCTTCCCTCAGTTCAAAGCTAGGAACGAGACGGTTTTGAGATTTCAAACATTTTCCTGCTCTGACTCAGGGCAAAAAGTTGAAATCTCATAAATTTTCGTCAATGTGCATTCCAAACAAAAGCTTGGCTTGAGTTCATTAAAATATTTTGGTGCAATTTTTATTCTTTTAAGATACTGCTATTTGTCCTTAAATGAGGACAAATTAAAAAAAAATTAATAAAAAAAAAAGATACGTTGTCTGTTTTATTTTCCCTCCATTGTTTTTTGTTTTGTTTTAAAAGACATAAATTGAATTAATGCTTTTTTAAAAAGTTTCACAGAAAATCTCCTGATCAGCTGTTACTCCTATGTTGGATCAAGCTTAAAACTCAGAGCTGTCAGTTTTCCGGCGTGGGGAGGACTGGAGGCAGAGGAGGGTTCTGTGGGGCAGGGAGCCGGGGAGGCTGTGCTCTGCCTCCACCTCCTCCTCCTCCTCCTCCTCCTTCTGCCCCAGCCAGATGCAGAACCCTGAGGGTTAATGCCTAAAGGTCAGCCCTGGATGCTCAGAGAGGTTTGCTGACAAAAGGACTCCTATTGTGCCTATAACCTGGAAAAACCTCCTTGACCAGTGCGATTTATTCCAGTCCTGGAATAAAAATTAAAGTCACGCCTGTGGTTCGGAGGGACCGCACCTCTTTCTGTCTGCGGATAAAAAAACACTGGGGCAGAAATCTCTACTGCACCTAGAATTGAAATTACCGGGGCAAAAATTTATACTACACACAGAATTGAAGTTTCCTCTCGTTGAGAACTTGGAAGCAGGTTTGCCCATGGTGTTACTGGTGCTGGTGGGTGATTGTTCTCACGTTTCCCAGCAGCAGCAGAAGGCAAGGGGATGATTTTCCCGAGCACCGAGCATCGCTGCCGGCCGAGGATGCGAGGAGGGGGCCCAGCGGTGCTGTGGAAGGCAGACACTTCACTGCCTTTGCTTTGCAGGGACCTTCCCAATAAAATCCCAGCAAACTGAGGAAGGAGAGCCTGGGAATGGTTTTCCTGCTTTTTCATCGCGTTACTGAGCCCTTCACGTCAGTTACGCTGATTTTATGTTGTTTTGCTGGTTCTTATTCTTCTGAGGAAATATAGGCTTGAGCAACAGAATCTGGGCTCTTCCACACCTCTTAAAATACAGCATTTAGAGAAGTTTCCAGTAAAGGAATGAGTGTTGTCAACTAGTTAGCACAAGCCATTGGAAAAATCCCCGAACTCCGTACAGGCAGAATAATTACACACAAATGCATTGGGGAATCCTATGGAAAATGCAGTCCAGCGACCTGGCATGGTTACAGCACAATTTAGCAAGTATGTTAGAACAAATTACTCCTTTTAACCATAAGCCATTCTGTTTCACGCTTTTAATGAAGGCCTGTGCCACACACTAGAATACTTCTCACCTCATTACTACTCATAAAAAGCAATGATCCATTCAAAGGCTCCTCATATCTCCCATATGAGATGTAAAAGAGCCCCTTCTTTCTCAATCTGGCACAAAAGAGAGGAACGGCTCCTTTCTTCAGCCTTTGATGTCGATCATTAGGATGTTTACTAGATAAAAGAACTGAAAAATTTATCTGCCTAACTTCACTGCTGGCGTGTGTTAGCGAGCTGCCTCCCAGCCCCCCGGCTCCCTATTTATAAATGTAAATCTCTTGTTGCTGTTTAGGGAAGGAAAAGGGTTTCAAGATTGCTCATGAGTGATTATTTTTCTCTCTCTCTCTCTCTGTATATACATATATAAAAAGTATATAACAAAAGGGGAAAGAAAGGATGAAGGTAGAGAAACATGCAGTGAACTTGAAGAATATAATAAGGCAGTAAAACAGAAACTATGAACTGAATGCAAATTAAATGAGACATGCTGTCTGATAAGCAAGTTTAAAGAAAAAAATCAGACCTGAATTGAAGCCAGTTATTACACAAACACACGCACACTTACCACACACACACTCCATGTAGTTGTGTGTATTTAAAAATGTAAGGACAAAGCTGCAAACAGCATTTTTTCGAAGAGGAATGTTCTTATTTGTTAGTACTAAGCCCATATCTATTGCTTTATTTTTGCTTTTGCTCAAAATAGTCCAACAAAAGACTTTATTCTGGCAGCAATTTCACCATTTCAGTAGGTTTTAGCAAAGCACTTTCAAACAGATCCTGCACTGCCCACCCCAGCACCACCATGGGACGTGCCCAGCTCACAGGCACGGCAGCCAGTGACACAAGGTGGCCTGGGGTCTTCTCTGCCACCCTCCTCGGGCTTAACCCACCCCCCTGGAATGTGGAGGCAATGACCAAGGACGAGTGGGATAGTTGGGTGAGCTGTTCTGGTTCTGCCACTGGAGATGACCCAACCCCAAATCTGTCACCACAATCGCTGGTTGAAGTACACTCTGGCTCACTCAGAGGCACCTGGGATGCTTTATGAGTTTTTAATTAGTGAGGCTCTTCTTCTTTGAGTTATGTCCACCAAACCAAATCAGAACTGTAAGCTTTAAAGTTTCATATAGTAACAGAGAAAAACTGAAATGCCGAAGGTCTTGACAAGGCGGGACATCCCTTGGATGTATGGTGTAGCCACAGCCAGGGACCTTGTACATCTCACTCAGATGCATAGAAGGGAAAGAGTCCATCTCCACCAGCCAGGGGGGACCTGGGAACACAGAAGGAGAAGACCTGCCATTCTTATGAAGGTGAGGAGTTCATTTAACCTGGTGCCTTGCTCCAGCCAACAGCATGTGACTCTTCAAAGAACCACGTAAGCCACCCCGTAACCACCAAAAAGTAATACCCTGAGTAATAACCTGCCTGGAGGAAAGGTTTCCCTCCTAATCTCAAGCAGTTAGCTGTGCCAGGAAGCCTGAGCATATTTTAAATCCCCCGTATCTTATCCTAGGTAGGTATGGATGTTTTATTATCTGTATAAATGCCTAACCATATTTAAGTTCTGGAAAGCCTATCTTCAAAGTGTTGTAGCAGCATTAACTGACCATCCCCTTAAAAGGGGAGGTGGGTAACGATGCTGTTGCCAGCTCTCCCTTTTCTTAAATACACAAAAAGCAAAGCACGGAGTGCCTCTTTTCTGTGCCCAAACCCAAATAAAGACTGAATATAAAAGCTGGAGTGAAAATACTGGAGTTCATGGTTCCCAGTCCCCCCCACACGAAACAGGCCACAAAGTTCACGTCCGTGTCGTTCACATTTCACTAGGAAATGTGAGGACAATATTTTCCTGATTAATTTCTGCTTACCGACAACTTTACAGCAATTTATTAAAAATATCATTTAGTAATGGCCAGACTATGGCATCCGGACACCTCTCTCTAGAGGTAGCCCAGACAGTCTGCATGAAATCTGTGATGACCCTTCACAGTTCTGGTGCGGGCAGCGTTAAGAAAAGCCCCAACCAATCATTAGAAGGTGCATTGAACAGGCGCTGCCTGTGGTTGTGATTCTCATCAGTGACTGTCACAACAGAACCTCCGGGAACTCAGAAACTCTGAAAACGACAGTAACACAAAAATAAGCATGGAAAAGAAAAAGAATCCACTTCAAGTTTTTATCAGATACGCTCGACTTTTATTTCTCCAATGGTCTTTTAGGAAAGAGTGCTCCATCACCTATTGCAAAATCATAGGTGATGATGTCAAACGCCAAGGAACACTAGAGCCATACTGCTTCTAAACTAAATTGGTATTCTCCAGGCACTTGTTCAGAAACACGAACTTGGTTTGGAACACTGTTTAGCTCCGTTAAAGAAGTGGCAGTACTCTGGGAAGATCAGGAAAAAAAAAAGTACTTTTACCAGCAGGTGACCTCTGGTCTAACAACCGCAGTGCTCTGCTTTCATTTGGAAGCTTAAATCAATCCACACACACCTGGTTCGAGACCTAAATATCTCCAAAAAAGAATCCTACCAGTGAGTGGCAGAGGGGAGGAGGAAGGCAGTGCTGGCAGCAGACATGTTGACAGTGTTATTCAAACCTCTCCCTACCCTGCTGCATGCATTAATGTGACTTTGTGTTTATAAATACCACTCAGACATAACTCACAACTCCTGTTAACTTAACCTGCTGATTGTAAAATCTGTCCAAAGCATCAGAGAACAATTTGATCTGCCATACATACTTCTTGATACCAAACACAGTCATGGCATCTACGGCTGCGTTGGAAAATCTGCATTTATTTTGTAATCCGGTGGCAAAGACACAGCCAGCATAATCTTGAGCCGTTTCCAGTCCCCATTGTCATTCACTGATAACATAAAATAAATCCCCAAAAGCCAGTACAGCCACTGGCCAGTGCTCCCCTCTGCTTTTGCTGTCTATCAGGCTGCAATAAATGGTTGGATCAGGGTAGGCTGTTGAAAAATGTTTAGGAAAAAAAAAACCTCAACATCCAAAATTCCTTTTGAACTTTATCATAGCTCAGTTGTATAGGATCCCGAGAACAAGGACTTTTCATACTTGTTGTTTCAAAAACAGTACATTTCGGTCTCAGCCTATCTTTTTTACAGCTGACATGTGTATATTATTTTGTAACAAAGAAACCTGTCAGCCGGATTGGACTGTTTATTACTTTGACAACTTGATTTTGACTTTTTTCTGCGTGATTTGCCAAGATTAGCTTTTATTTACAGGGTTTTATGTTCTAAGATGAGGTGAAAGCAAGAACAGCAAATATATCTTTTTCCCTGACATCCCCAATAATTTTACCTGGTCAAATGTTTGGATACACGGAGCGGCGGTGGAAACGCATGATTAGCACACTCCCCTGTGGATTACCAACAGAAAGCATGTGTTGGGCTTACGCGCAGCCCGTGATTTACTCACAGTCACACACACAGGCATTTGCTCTGTCTCTCCAGTGTCTTTAGTGCCCTTTTCTCATTAAAGAAGACAGATACCGCCAGATAACGAGAGGAGCCTGCTCTGCAAAAGGCAGATCTGGCTCTGGAGACAAACACACCGACCGAAGCGCTCCAAGACAGCCTTCAAAAAGGTCCTTGCAAGGGGAAAATGTGCTGGGTTTTTGCGACCCTTGTTATACAGAACATCACAGTGATGGATTTTGTAGCATCAGACAAAAGTATTAGCAGAAATAGTTCTGCAATCTGTTTTCAGGATAATGGGTTTGAGGTTCCACGCGTGGCACAGAGTGATAATTATCCGTATAACAGTCCGCATGGAGTGGATTTTAACAAAGGTCTAATAGAAACTCTGGATTCCATAAAAATAGACGGAGTAAATTCACGGTTAACAAGCAAAATGACTGTACAATAGCTATTTAATTCATCCCACCCTATAACAGTGTATACGGCAGGGATTTATATCATTAATTTTATTTTAAAGTGTAAGTGCCAAAATGACCTTTTTTCTGCAGACCCCTGTGTGCCATAAAGCTGCTCCCCCGTCCTTAGCACACGGCAAAGGGAATGACACAGCTATGTGAACAAATGCTGAAACATTCCTGAAATTATCCTTTTTTGATGAGTTTCGTCACGTTCGTGGCTTTCCTTTGGTCTGATGAGCGTTCCGGTCGGGCTCGCAGTGCAGCGGCTGCCGAGTGCCTCAGTAGATGGCACCCTCTCTCTGGCTGGGAGGGGAACCCTCGATCCCTCCCTGCTCCTTCCCACTGGCTCCAGGCATGGAAAAAAGAACCGGCAAACCACCTCAGCAGGGCTGTTGGGAATTTTTTGGCCAAGGGGATGCTCCCATGGCTGGTGATGAAGGCAGCATCCCGCAGGTGATGTACGAGCACTGTGAGAAACCCTGGCAAGGTACACCAAGAGTCAGTAGAGCTCCGTGGGGCTGCTCACCGGGCAGGAAGGCAATGAGAAGGATAAGCCTTTGCTAGAGGCATCTTTGGGGCAGAAAATTATCTAATTATGGCCATAAAGCAGGCAGCACAGAGCTTAATACAGGTTGGGGTATAACACCAGCCAGCAGATAGGACCATGTGGCCACTCACTCACTCCCCCAGGTGGGATGGGGGGCAGAATCTGAAGAGCAGAAGTGAGGAAAAACCTCATGGGTTGAGATAAAAATGAAATGAAGTTTAATAGGTTGAGTAAAAGCAAAGCCAAACAAGGAATCCATTCCCTGATCCCCATGGCAGGTGGGGGCTCATCCGTCCCCAGGAAAGCTGAGCTCCATCACAGAATGGTGACTCGGGAAGACAAACATCATCACTGCCAGCGTCTCCCCACTTCCTTCTTCTCCCCCAGCTTTATACCCTGAGCACGGTGTCCCATGGCACAGAATGTCCCTGTGGTGAGTTGGGGTCCCGGCTGTGTCCCCTCCCAGCCCCTTGTGCCCCCCAAACCACAGCAAGGGAAGTCTTCTACTGGTCACTGAGGATTCGAAATTAGAATCTCTTGCAGCAAAGCCTTTTTTTTTTAAGAAATAAAATAGATGTGGAATTTGTTATCATTTATTTTGGCTGGTTTTATCGCGCTCTACATGTACCCGTCACAGGTTTTTTATGTGGGACACTACACAGCTAATGCCTTCCTGACGGAGGTTTATAAAACAATCAATAGTTTGTGATCATCTGGTTTTGGTAATAAGTGCCATGACAGGTTATATGTAAGGCGAGCACATTTTCAAAATAAGAACAGGGGCACTTTTGTGGCAGTATTTTCTACAGTCATGAAATACTCGAGTGCTCTGCATTCTGGCGTCTTTCTTTGATCTGCTCTGCCTGGGTCAGAAAAGCTTCACCTGGAGCAGATCAAAGGAAGCCTGAGGAAAGCCTCTTCCTCCTCCTGAACCTCTCTCTCCTTCCCTTCCCTCTGCTCTGCAGTGCTGGAAAGCACAAAAAGAAGGGAAATTCAGGGATTCCTCCCACACCCATCACATCTCCTCCAATCTCCAGTGAAGAATTTTGGTAGGAGAGGACCATCAGGCCCCCAGGCTCGCTCCCATCACAGGTTGTGATGGGCTGATGTTGCCAAGGGACACAGGCTCCATGTGCTGAGGGTTCTGCATCGTTAGTGACACCTTGATGAACTCCAGCAGAGCACTTGGACTGTGTGGGACCACTCAGAGGCATGGAACTGCCCACAGGAAGTGATTGGTGGGAAACAGGAATATGACAAAGGTACAGTTGATGGGAACACGGGGCAAAAAGATGGGGATGGAGGCAGGGGGGTTGCCATCATTAAAAAAAAAAAAAACCAAAACCTCAAAGAAAAAAAAAATCATGGGAATGAAAAAGTGAAACTTGAAATTTTAAGCAATTTGAAAGGCCTCAAATATCAGAGCATCTTAAAAATCCAGCACTGTGTCTAGTAAATAGACCATGATATCTGGTTGTTTTAGGAAAAATTAAAAAAGAAAAAAAAAGAAAAGTGTAATGAATAAAATGGTATGAGTTTTCCCAATGAAATAATGAAACAGCCCCAGTGACCATAAAGATTTTCTAGCAGAAATGTTCTAGCAGAAATCAAATTAAACACTTTTTGGAAAGGAGACGGGAATACAAAAATCTTCAAGCAGAAGGAATCGTATTTTAGTGATTATTACAAGTAAAAGGGCTAGAAAGCAATAGATTTGCTAAAAACTATCCTTTCTAGAAAATATGTTAAATAATATGATAAAACATGATAAAAACAACCATGCTGACATATTTCTATATTTGCTATTTTAACTGCCAAATAAAATACAAGTTTATTGAAATTATATAAAAAAAGCAATAGTATCAGAGTGCTTCTGATCTGTGAAAACCATAGAAAATTTTGTGAAATTAGTTTAAAATGGCTCTGCTGCAGTCAGTTGTCTGACAGCGGCACTGCTGGTGATGGATACCAGGTACCTCCCGCTGAGGTTTCCCCGGCTCCCAGGGAGCATCCGAGCGATGAGGGGCAGATGCGGCTGCGGGGCCAGCAGCGAGGCCGGGAACCGGCAGAGAGGGGAGCCTTTGGCAGGAGTGGGACCTGGGAAAAGGTTTGCCACGGCTCCAGGGAGGGGAATGACAACGAAACGGACCTTGCTTTAGCTCAGTGGTGAAGGTTGGCTTGTTTTATACCGGCACTTGGTTGCATTTCTGGGCGTCATCTGCAAAGCATCCTCCAGTAGTAACGTGCAAAGGAGGTGTAGGCAACGCTCCATACGTATATATCATACAAAATGCTGATTTAAAGTTACTTTGTCTTTCTTGTACATTAAATTTCAAACTTCGGAATACATACACATTTCAGGAATCCTTCCAGCGTTATGTGTTGAAGCCACTGGACCAAACTTTGCTCCCGTTTGCACTGGTGTAAATCCTGGGAAGCTCCATCGTGGCCAAACCCACAATTTGGTACATCCTACCTCATGATTCGTTTGGTCCTAACGGATATGGTGACATTAAGCCTCTTTGAGCTTGTAGTTTTTAAACATCTGTCAGGGACACACAAACTGCAAGAATAGGAGTGAAGTTGCATGCTCTGTAGTGATATAAAAGCCATTCCCAGATGTTTCCTTTTTAAAAATAACGTGGACATCTCTGGCGTAGATGCACTTTGGAGCCAGCAGACCAGGCAGGTGGTACTCGGACTGCTATTCCTACTTTTTGCAAAGGGAAGTCCCTAGGACTCACTACTTCAATGGTAACTTTTTTTTCTCTAGGCCAAGAGCAGTTCTTTTTGCTCTAGGAGCCACTTTAAAGGGCATAAACTGCAATATTTCTTGGAATAAATTTAATAAGCAATATTGTGACAACTATGGGAAACATACCACTGACATGACATTTCATTTCCATGTGAGAAATAATATTTATAGCAAGGTATGAATAGATTATTTTGATTCTGAGTAAAAACCTATTGAGACAGAGAGAGAATGCTCTATAATGATGACTCAAAATCATTTCCACAGCAATAATTTTGTTACAAATCTCTTTTTCATTTATTTCCTATCCTGAAATGCAAAGTTTTCTGCTCCAATTGCTTTTTACAGCTCAAGAATGATTTCAGCTGCTCTAATGATACTGTTTAAAGGCCCCGGGAAGATCTGGCTTACCACCAGTATTAACATCCTTTGCCTAAGTATGACAGAGAGATAACAGATGTCCAAACACTCTTAAAACATATTCCCTAACTATATGAGAATATTCTTTAACTATATGTTAATTTATTTTAATAAATTAAAATTTATATACGCGCAGTTGGATATTGTGAGATAACTCCTGGTTTTGGTGTTACCTCAGGACTGTAAAACTCCACAAATCTCTGTCACTTAAAGCTTGTTCTTATTGCACCGAGCAGCCAGCACCTAAAATACTCGAGTGTTACAAAGAAAAGGGGTGCAATCCAGAAGACCTCCCTGCCAGGGAAGACTGTCTCATTCTGGTCCGGGGTTATGCTCCTTCTTGCTCTTTTTGATTTCATTTCCTGGAAAAATTATGATTACCTGGAAATTATGGGGCTGCTCTCCAGGCAAAAGAGAGATATGGGGGCTTGAACCTTCTCAGGCTTGGGACTGATGGTGACTCAACTCTGCCTCTCAGCAAGGGCTTGAATCCCTCAGCTGAAGCTATCCAAAGGCTTTGGGTTCCTTCTTTGACCCTTGCTTAGGGTGGCTCTAAACTTAAATGGTTGACAAGTAAAGACATGAAATAACTTCTTCCAGAAGCTGAAAACCAAACCACTTCTTGGTCCTTGTCCTTCTCAGGGACCCGAGAACATGCTCATGAAGCCTGCATGTGTTTTCTGGGAAGAAAAAGTCAGAGATGATTTTTGCAATTCCTCCAGGCTGGTACCTGGCACATCACCAGGCAATTAAAAAGTCGTGCTGTGTTGTTTTCCCACGTTGAAGCAGTTGGTACAGTTCAATGATACTGCAGCAATTCAGACACTTGGTTGGGATCTGGAGCCCCCAACATCAGAAGGACACGGACCTGTTGGAGCGGAGTCTACGGAAATGTTGGGAGGGCTGGAGCCCCTCTGCTGTGAGGACAGGCTGAGAGAGTTGGGGGGGTTCAGCCTGGAGAAGAGAAGGCTC
>JAOXNH010000031.1:80182300-80197293 GCA_028566575.1 Bartramia longicauda
CTTTTTCTTTTATTTTTTTTTTTTGTTAAGATCTGACATTAAATAATGCAAAATCTACATTGCTATTAAACTGACATAAATACATGTAAATATTCCACATGAATATCTTGTTGTCAGATTGTCATTGCGTGCAATTCAATGTGGCCTGTCTAACAAAACAAAAGGTTACTGGTTGAGTAAATCTATCTGCAAGAAATATTTATGAAGAAGTCCAAAATCTGAATTCCCTCTCGCCTCTATTTATTTACAAAGTTGTATAAATGAGGAAATAGCACCAAAGACCTATTAGTAATAGTTATTTCCTAATTGCAGTGGGAAGCATCCTGCATGTTTAAATAAATATTGTTAACTCTGACCTCTTGGTTTGCCAGGACTGATAAGGCGATTGTTTGACCTATATGAAGCACATACAGTATGCATGGACTGAAAGTAGCAGGAAAACAGGAAACAATAAATCAGAAATTAGAGCACTGATTGTTGCGGCTAATTACATCAGACTTCTGCTTAATTTCTCACTCTGTCATTCTAACCTGATTTTCTTGCCAACAGACTTTGCAAATTGCTGGTGTCACGTACGTACAGCAAATAATAATCTTTAGTTACTATGATTGACAAATGAATGGGAAGGAGAGCGTAGTTTATTATGGAAGAATGAATGGTGACACACACCAGATACCTGCTCAGATGCTCTTTTAATTCACTTACCTAGATATGCTGCATGATACATTTTGCCAGGACCGCAGGTTTTGGCATCACAACAGCCTAATTGAGTTTGTGGCATGGTTTGATAATGCTGGACAAAGAAGGAAAAATGAGGCTACAGAAGGAGAAAAATGGCACAGATTGATTTCCACAGCAAGAGAGATGAAGTGGTAACTAGAAAATTTAAATCAATTCTGAAAATAATATGCTTAGAATCAGGCATATCAATCAGCATGTTGTTTAATCTTGACGTTATTCTCCTCTTACCACACATCAGATAACTTGGTGTCCTCATTATTGTCTCTTTTTACGTTACTGCACTTTCAAACTATCTTCCTTGGTCCTGTTTCAGCGCTGCCACCAGCATCCTCAGCTGGCACAAATGTGCACAGCTTCCTTGAAGTCAGTGCAGCTTTATCAGACTTTTTACGGTGGCCGGGAGTCTTTGGTAGAACAAAAATAATTAATTTTTGAGTGCCTACACGACAATTTATCCCTCCTGAGCCAAGTAAAAGTCATCAGCACGCTTCTTAACACACTGTCCTCATGTAAGGTGGAAGCTTTTCTTCAGACCAGCAGGTTGGTGACGTGGTTTTGAGAGGCCAGGCCACTCTGTGGCACGATGGAGAGAGATGCAGCTTTCTCTTTCCTGGGTGTCCATTAGACTCCCATCAGCGAGAAGTCAAGGCTGGTGGAATCAAACAGACACTCTGGAGAAGTACCTGAAGGATTAATATCATATCATCACTGCCGTTAGCAGCCTGTACCTTGTGTTTTATGCATTCTACAGCTGCCCATATGATTTAGCAAAACAACATCTTGGGAAAAAAAAAACAACCTTTAACCCAATGCAGTATTTTATTCATGTGGTATATCCATATATCATATCCCTCTAGTGTTATTTCAAGTATTTTCTCCACAGCTGTTGTCATGTCTGCTCCGTTCTTTTCCTTTGGGATTTTTATTTGTAGAGTCATATAATTCTCCTCCCTCTCAAATTTTCTATACCACAGCAGTGATGCTGTAGTGCTCTCTTTAGGAGTCAATTTGGGGGCAATTACACAGTCAGTAATCATTACATACCACTTTATGTGTTTCTATCTGCAGTTACAGATTTAAATGTTCAAGCTGGGGTTTGAGTTATATTAAATTGTAGTAACTTACGATCCTCAAATTTTTATTCTTCCGAAGAAGAATCTATTTATTTAGATTTTTCTGCCTACCCTCCCACTCAGCAGTTTATTTAGATCACTGTTTTGTGGGAGCTGCTGCATTTCCTCTGTCCCTCTGCCTCATTTCTACTTTTTATATGGGTAGGTTGATGCTCACTGAAAACTGGAAAGAAAAATCGAATGTTACGGCTGAGATACTGACAGAGTTATGTATGCAAATGTCAGATTAAGTATGATATTTAATAGGTGTTAAACCTTATTGGTAATACTTTTCCTTTACATGTACCAATAAGACATGTACCAATGTACCATGTACCATGTACCAATAGCCTTCCTGCAGCCCCAAAGTTGCTGCCTCGTCACCACAGATAAAGCGGTGGCACCACAGCCCAGCCCAGTTTGCTGTTGGCCACGTGGGCCACATCACAGCTCTTTGGGATGCTGGGGAGCCAGCTGGGAATACCATGGTACCCATGGCTCTTCCAGCAGTGTCAGCACCAACCCAAGGACCTGCTCCAGCCAGCAGCCCAACAACCCCAGGAGATACCAACAGTGTTGAAGCATCCCTGTAAAAATTCCAGTTACTTTCTGATTTCCCTCCCGTTATCTGGTCGAATTCCTGCCTTGTTTGGGAGGCAGCCCGTTCATCCATCTCCATATAGAAGACAAGCCCAGCCTTGTTTGTGGCATTGTTATCAAAGACTAATGCATGGATAAAGCAAACAAACAAACCCTAATCCGGAGCTATTTTAACTGCAGCATCAGAGCTCGGCAACCTGCTGATTGCCTCTCCCCGTGTGCGACGGATAATGGGACTATTGAGGGATTTGAGGTGGGTTCTTAAGACTCCGTGATACAGCCAAGCTTTTATTTTGCCAGTGGGTAGGTCCTCTCTACAGGTTCTGCTGGGTCCTTGGTGAAGAACCTTTAAGTACAGCACAATCCTCTTTGATATTTTGACATCAAAGGAAGATACAGAGTGACCAAACTTTGAGAAAGTAGAGAACCTTACTGTAATGAAGTGTCATTGCCTAGTTTAAGATATAAATAGGGGAAAAGCCTTTAAACTAACTACACAGAAGTACAGATAGCACACACCTATCGTTACCTTTCTCTAGAATAAAATAAACCTGCAAAATACAGCAGGAATACACTGCATTATTTTTCCTCATTGCCATAAGAACAGTTTTATTTTGAAAACAGATTTGGGAACACCTGAGTTGCTTTTCAAAACTCAAAAAATGAATGGAAACTGAGGAACTCATTCCTTTTCTGTATTTTTCTGTTTGCTGTGCGCTGACTCCCACCTGTTTGCCTCTTACTATAGAGTTTGACCTTTAACATTAACATTAACACAAAAGCCTGAAATCTGCCCCTCCGCATCGGGCTCTGAACAGGAGTCCTATAACTAGACCACCCCTTCACAGGTAAGAGGAGCCATTAAACCCTGTGAATTTTCACAGTGGATAAGCCCTGCATTAATTTGACCCAGGTGCCCGTCTCACGCCGCGCATGGGAACGTTCCCCATGTCCCCTCGGCTCTTTCTCCCGCGGTGGTCCAGCCCGAGCGCTCTCCGGACCCTAATCGAAACCATGCGAGAGCACCAGCTGGTGCGGGACTTTGCAGACAGATTTTTTTGTTACGCCATTTGTGTCACTTTGATGTGCTCTTTCGCTTTGCATACGACTACACGAAGAAGCAGGAGGAAAACATGAAGAGCCATGTGCCGGAATTGAGTTACAAATGTCGGACTCTTATTCAATTTTTCCAGCACAAACCCCTTGATTCGATACCACCTAAGCAAAGGGAAGTGTCGTTATAAGCAGTGCACACATTTTGGGGCAAATCTGCCCTCGTTTGCACCTATGCAACCCTGGTTGCTTTGAGTAGATGTAAAAAGACCAAAAGAGGTCTAAATCTGTCCCATTAGTCTTTATTTGCACGTTACACATTTAGGTTAATTTATCTTTTGCTTTAAAGACAAGTAGATGGCCATTAGTAGCTAAGAAATGAAGTCAATATGTGCATGGATGCGAGACACCTGAGTTATTCTACCAAAAGCTGCCCATAATATATAATATTTTATAAAGATCTCCATTATTTCAGCACCTCTTACTAGGCTAGAATACCAAGAAGAGCAATCTTAGTCCTCAAAATGTGAGTTGCCCCACATAATCCCAACCTGTACAACCCAAGAACACATCCAAAATTAATCATGGCTAAAATACAGCTAAAAGGCACTCTCACATGCCCATTGGAGGCACAATAATATTTTGGCAAGATCAAGAGATGTAACGCTGTGGGCAGCAAAATTTTTCAGAAGGGCAAGATGAATCTTGAAGGACTGATTATTCCCTGGCAGCAGCAGAGATTGGCAGGTAATAGAATTAGACTGGTTCTCAACGTCTATAACTGAATTGGGCCCCGTATAATCGGAAAGTTGGCATGTCACAGGCCAGTTTTGTCTGTAGGAGCAAGCCAGTGAAAATCCAGGGATCCATCTGGAGACTCATGTTGTGAGCAAGATGAGAGTCAGCCCCTGCCAGAAAACTGTAATTAGACATAAACTGAAAGAAAAAAACAACAATATTTTGAAGCGTCTAAAACTGAGCTTACCACGTGTCAGGTGCGCAGCTAAAAGGCTGATTATGTCCATTGGCAAAATAATGTGTAATTCCCGAGTCATCTTAGGACTGTCTGTGAAGGTGTCACACGTACCAGCAAGACTCACATTGTAGAGCTGTTTGACACCGCACGAACATGAATAGAAATGGTACAGCTCAGAATTATTCAAAACCGTGAGCAGAACTACCTCAGTTATCACAAATTCAGGCTGAGACTGTCAGAATTGTAAAGTTTAACCAACTGTTTTAAACACAAAGCTAGTAATCAAGCAGTGGGTTACATTTCACTTAGACCAATTAATGATGAAAGCTGCAATTGCCTCTAGACTATCACATCTTTATTCATCACATTAAAATGTATAAAGCTATTTTCAAACAATGGAAAGAGCCAGGGAGTCCAAACGGATTCAGGTACTTCACAGATTTCTTTAGTCCTATCTTTAAGCTGTTCTTAGGAGCCACTTTTTCAGGAAATACTTCCGGAAATTAATGAGTTTATTTACATATTCTGGAGTTTCTTATAATTCAACCTATTGCGAAGGAAAAAGCAATCTTTCCTACCTGGTCTGAAATACTAGTTCCTGGAAAGATTTGTATTCCAAATTTATACCATCCCTTAAGTGAGATGCCTCATCCTGCCTTCAAGATAAGATTCCAGGCATTGCTCAGATACTTGGGTATAATTTATTGTAGCCACACAAAAGTCAGATCTAAATCCTTTTGGACCACGATGCCACAAACCAGCAGTTCAAAGTTCAAAGAGGGAGGCCGACAGATGCAATTAAGTTATCACTGTTGGGATAACTGTAACCCTTGCTGTGCTTTTAGCGCTTCTGGGATCCTGAAGATTGTGAAATGGTAAAAAAAGAAGGAAAAAAAAAAGAGCATTCTCCTCAACACTACCTGTGTTTTCATTGCGTAAATCACAGCAGTTGGAGTAAAATACATCCAGTGAATGATTTCCTGCCACTAAGGAAAAAAAAATCCAAAATCTTGTTTCCTGATGACTACAAACTTCTCTTGACAAACCTCCAGTGCCAAATGTGGTTTCCATTTACTGTTTTGGGATTTATTTGTCTATGCCAAAGTTCAGGTGTGCCAGCTCTTTGTAATAAGCCATTTGGATGAAAGCTTGGCTAGCTCAAAGGATTCTGATGTATTTTATTGCTGCCTTTTAAGATTATTGTTCAGAAATACCAACTCTAATTTTGAAATCAATTAGCCATGCAGTCTGATGAGGTGTTGGCCCAGCTCAGGTTCACACCCGCTGTCCGCAGATTATTGTTAAGTTGAGTCAGGTCCTTAGTGCCGCTCTGCGTTGCCGGCATCTGGCGTACACATGTTTGATGTCCTCGCAAAATGACGCTGATGGCTTAAATGGCAAGGCCCTAATGAAGAAAGCCTAGCAAGTTTGCTGCCGTTTGCCAGCAAAACATGACTTTTACGGGGCTGTGTAAAAGTCTTTTTTTCCCCCTCGTTTAACTCTTCCATGTCAAGAGAATATAAATCTTCCCCCTGGGAGAGCGGAGATTCAGCAAAGGTGATGAGAAGGGGACTTGAGGGTCCACTATCGGATTGTAGAAGGAAAATCCCCCCAGCTCCTGCACCTTCCCAGCACCTGCGTGGCCCCGCAGAGCCATGTGTTGGGAAGCACTGACTCCAGAGGGACAGGAACCTGCCTGCACCACCTACCACCACCCCCAGGAGGGCAACCACACCGAGAGCCAAGGAGACAGGTCAGGGAGAGAGAGGTGAATGAAACCGTCATCTCAAACGGTCTACACAATGTCTCATGGGAACCCAAACAGAGGATGAGTGTATAAGGTTATTTTCCGTGATGTCTTTGCAGCCAAGGAAGTTTTTCTGCAGTTTTTCCAGTTTTGTGCACGAGATCTAAGAATGTGACCTCAGAGACATAAATGCAAACTGAAGAAAAAAAACAACCCACCTCTGATCGGGTCCTTTCCCGTGTACAAGGGAATTAAGTACTTGTTCGCTTAGATTAAGGCTCCTCTGAAAATCAACTTTTCCTTCTTTTAATAAAAAATTATTCCACCAGATCCACCAGGATGAGCAGCTGAGCGTCAGCGATACCAGCCGTACCAGAGGAAGAGTAATAGCAGGGATGTGCGATGTTATCCGTATCCATTATCATGCCAGTCTATCTCAAATGATAGATGCTAAACCACTGGCCTAATCATCTCAAAAGAATTTACAAGTATTGCATTGTGGCTTCGGAGTTGGAATCATTTATCAAAATCAGCCTTCCATTCAACCCATCTGCAACATTTTGGAGAATGTTAAGTACACGCAGCCTGAATTTGAGCCAACTTTCTTTCTTTCTTTTTTTTTTCAAAGCCAAAAGCATTTTATTTTTTGCTTACATTAACTGTCATGGTCATGGGGTCATTTAGAACCATTGTCCTCTGCTAAATAGGGTAAAAGAGGTAAAAAAACCCAATTAAATAACTCAGAACAATCAGGTATGAAAATATAGTTCTTATCTGGTCGAGGAAAAGAACGTAGCAGCTGAATTCTCTCTGTATAGATACATATATATAAATAAATATATAATAAAAAGTAGTTGAGGCCTCTGACTGACCTGCAGACCCAGAATCAACTTGGCCTTTACATTAGAAGTTAGGATCGTAATTACAGAGTGGGTGGGAGTATTTTTCCTCTTCTGAGGGCTTTTTTCAGCCTCATACAGTTTTGTATTGATGTAGCTTGTTCTTCAGCATCAAGTCTGAGCAATGCCAGTTTACAGCTCTAAAAACAACCACATTTTCAGTATTCTCACGAGTTGTACTTTCATCCAATGATCTCGTGTAACTGTATAAATATCACACTCCTGGCATGGAAGGAAATATTGTATGAGGCTATGCATTTTTACATTAATTCTCTATTGGTGCTCCTTTTACTCGTATAAATGTGTGAATTATTATGCTGGTGGTTCCAGATAACAGAGTGGGAAATGGTTAAACAGGGCATTACATGTATCTCTCTCATTTGCTGGCTTCTGATTTGGTAGGATACTCCTTCATTCTTGTAAAAAAAGAGCTCAGACTGTGTTCAAACAAGTTTCAGGGCTTGAAGAGAGTAAGACTCAATCATCTAGTCCAAGCCTGAAGCTCAAAGGTCATGAATATCAATATTTAACACACAGGAATTAGGTTCTCTCCTTCTGCAGTCTCCTCCCAAGAAAAATGCTAAAAAGGAGGGGTGTGACGAGAAGGAAATGGGTAAACAGAAGGAAGCCCCAGCAGAGCAAGAGGAAGACCTAATCTGGAGGGCTGGATGGAGTAAAAATCAGGCATAACTGATGAGAATTTTTCTTTACTTTAAATCCTTGACAATTAAGCACGTCAAGAGAGTCATGGACCCTGACAGAGTAACAGCCATTCAAAGTCATCACACAGGTCTGTATAGCCCTGTATCCCCCCCAACAGTGCCTGTGTAGGGGTATAAAAAACAAATACAGAACAATCTGAGACAACCTCTCAACTTCTAGCAATCACAGAGCATTTTCCTACATCTTTAAGAGTCACTGATGGATCTATCTTCCCAAAATGGGTTAAGTATTGCTTGAATCCAAATACTTGTCTATTTTTGCCTTCCATAGCATTATGGGGCCAACACCTCTGTACTGTGCTACTCTGTGATCTCCACTTAGTTATGTTAAAAGTGATGTTTGGTTATGTTTAAAAAGACCTTCTGTAGTCACTGCTTTCATGGCTTGAGTTCCTGTGTGAAGAAAAAGTAAATAGACATCTTATATTCACCTCTGCCATATAATTCTTGATTTTTGTGGTACCTCCTCTCTACAGACGATTGTCCTCTTGGTCACTGTCCGTACAGTAGTTATTCCACACCTTGAATCATCCCTTCTGAGCCTTTCTTCTTCTTCTGGTTCTGTTTCACAGTTGTGGTGATGGGATGAACAGGCTCTGTGCACCAGATTCCTTTTTTTTTTTTTTTAACCTGGATCTGGACATTCTGGAAACCAGAGCCTGCAGATCAAAAGTTGGGGAAATCTTGCCTCCAGACCTGGCATCGCTCTGGATACTGTAAACAAATCACTCTTTCTTTAGCATCCTGGAAAGTATATTCAGGGAAATTATATTATCTAAAATCCCATCAAATTATAGGTGGCTGAAGGGAAAAAACAAAGTTCTGCCAAAATTCCATTTCATTTAAACGATTAATAAATTTCATTTTCTTTGGGGCCAGAAAGAAAGGTGTGTAAAGGGGAGCAGTTTGGCTGCTCCTGTGTCAACACTGGAATAATTTAGCCAGTTTAACCAGTTTCTGTTAGGTCTATCAAACATTGTCCTTTGTAATTAAGTTTATTAAGAGGCTTTAATATTTCATTAGGAATATATCCCTTTCGATAGTGTTTGGTCAGTTTATGTTTCATTTAAATCCACTTACTTTTCAGTTAGCCAGGCCTGTGGTTCAGATGATAGGTAACACCAACGTAACCAGCAGAGTTATTGATTATCTGAAGATAATATTAATGCCAGTAGTGCAGGGCAAATTGCTCTGCTCGAATTTGTTTGACATAACAGATATTACCCAATTACACAAGGCTGGAGGGTAAACTTTGGTAAAATTACAGAAAAACCCATTATGATATTTCCTCAGAAGCATTTTTATACAGTTTGACATCTGAAAACCATACTTGGTCTCAAGCACATACCAGGGAGATCACCACCTGACTGCCTCTGTCAGGACTTATTGTTTGGCTCATTAATATTTGAAGCTTGGACTCTCGGAGCTTTAAAATATGTAATGCACTGCGCATACACCAGTGTACAGCAGCTTGGGGGTAAATAATTCAGAGTATTTAAATGCCCTTCGGTGGGGAAAAAATTAAATTCTTGTCATAGGAAAGTTCCTTTTATTAATGAAAATAATTTCTGTATAGTGCAAGGAATAGAGGAAAGGCAGATTCTAGGAGCCTCGCCTGTCTGTTTGCTGCTGATATTTCAATGGAGACACTCCGGGGAGATGGAAGCCTATCTCTCAAAGGATTCATCCCATGCTTAGGGCTAAATCCAATTTCTGGATGGCCAGTGAGGTAAACATCACAGAGTAAGCAAGGAGCCTGGAGTTGCTTTTTTTGCCAGACCCCTGTTAATTCTGCTAGTCTGTAAAACGGGGTCTGACGGTTGGGCCAGATCTCAGGGTAATCCTACTCTTGGCCACATCAAACTTGCTTTTTTTTTAAATTATTATTTTTCCTGAGAATTCTGCTCATATGGGCTGTTGGTTCCCTTATTTCTGCCTGGCTTTTTTGTCTCCATTCTTATTCTTTCCTTCCTGGAATCTGGAACATCTCAGGCCCCGTGTAGCCAGGTTTGATTTCTCAGCTTGTCGCTTCCCAACCAAATATATTTTTCATGAGGGATGTGACATTTTTAACCAGAATATTATTTTTTTGATTTGGGGTTTTTTTTTTTTGTTTTTTGGTTTTTTGAAAGACTGAATGAGCTGAACCACCCAGACACCACTCGGATGCATCCTGAAGCCTTCCTGAAATACTCTTATTACCCTCTTTCATAGTGGCTGTTATCATTGGACCAGACGAGGTCCCTTCCAACTCTGACAATGCCGTGATTCCGTGATTGATGTTACTGGGCTCCTAACCAGTAACACAGTAGAGGGTAGTAAAAAGTTCAATCTGCAAACCACTACCTCTTTCTTGAATTTTAGAGCTGCTTTGTAAATAACTAATTGGCTTTTAGGAAAACTCCCCCTGACTTCAGCCAGTCTGTCTGTGCAGTCTCTTCAAGACTTGTGTGGCCCAAGAGACAGGTTATTTCTGCCTGAGTAGGATAATAAGATAAATACCAGGCAGTAGGCATTAAAAGGAGAAAAGCGTGTGAAAAATTAAAATGAAAGTTTATTTACGGCACACCCTATATAAGCCTGACCTTGCTCACTCTGTAATCATTTCCAAGCCCTCAATGACGTCAACCTGTACAAGGCTGAGCCTCATAAAAATAGAAATTGTGAAGGTTACGTGGCAATACATTGACAAGCTTTAATACCACCTCTTTCATAGCACACAGCCAGCGTAGGTGCAGAACTGCCTGCTACTGGTGTGTGCTTACAAAAATGAGAGGGAGGAAAAAAAAGGCAAAACTCTACAGGTATAGAACATAGGTCACGACACGCACATTGAAAAGTCATGACCTTCAATATTAAGGCAACAATTCTGTCCTTCACTCTCTGTCTGTTATGCACAACAGCAGTGAGAGTAAGGACCACTGCGTCCCCATAAATTGAGAAGTCAGAGAGTTTTGTTGCTTTGCCCCAACCTTAATGTTACGCCAACGCTGTTTTGTCGCGCCTTTAATACAATAAAGGGCTAATTCCTCAGAAATCAAGGATATAAGTCACATAAATGAAAACTTGTAAATTATGTCAGTAATCCATAACTCATACAACTGATTTGGAAACCAGAGCCTTATGGTTCAGAAAGAAGTAATTGCTTTATTAACTCCCATTTATCAGTATAAAACCAGCTAATTTAACTGACTGACTGATTTATATATTGATACTTTAAATTTAGCTCAACATCCTAATTTAATAAGGGGATCACATATGGATGTTTAAAAATATATTACTTTCTAGTTGGTTGATACTCTAAGCATGCCCTTATTAAGACAGATTATCTCCTTTCCCTTGTTCTTTTAAGAGAAGGACAAAACAAATTATATATCTCATTCATTCTACCTGACAGAAAGGCCATGTTTCCATATAACCCCCTCTCTCGTAATATATTGAACGCACAGCTAACCACATCATTCATTCTCTTTTTAACATCCATGATGTCATAATCTTTTGCAGCAGCGAGGGTGTATTCCTGCCGGCAGACTTTGGGAAATCGCCACGGGGAGTCAGACTACTGAAGCACAGTCGAGCAATAAATCTACCAGGTATAGCTGAAACAAGGGGTGGAAAGAAAACTGAGATGGATTTATACACCTCTTACTCTGATTCTCCAATAAGTAAGGTCCTGTGTACCTTAATCTGATCCTGAATTCTATGTTAAGAACTGGAGGGCTCTCAGTAACTTCCTTTAAATAGTAAAAATCAGGGCAAGGCTGTGTTACTCTCTTTAATTAAAATTATTGATATTGCTGACCATGCTAAAATCCTTCTCAAGGGAGGGACACAGGTTAGGATGCTAATGAGTACAGTTTTTTAGATATTGGTATTAAATAACTCGTAGCTGTAACAATCATAAATTATAATCAATGTCAGTAAGACTATAGAGAGTCCATGATGTACAAGTCCATTATTTACTTTTAGGCTGTGTATAATACACAGCCTAAAAGTAAAAGTGTGGGTATTTAGTGCATTTAATGTTCAAAAATTAGTGCTCCTGTGAAATGGGGCATTATTAAGATGAGGCTGTGTGTGGACTAAAACAGATAGTTCTGCCCCAGTTTGCATTCTGAGAATTTCTTTTGTATCCATAGCAATTCAGGCAATTGCCCAGCCAAATGGGCATTTCACAATTAATACCACGGCCGAAGGCTTCAGTACTGTGTGGGATTTTGAGCACAGACTCAGCTAAACTCCAAATAATAGCAAAGTAGGTCTAATATCAGGTAACAATTTGTGCTAAATTATGGCTTGAAATATCCCATCTATATTTCATGCTATCATCCAACAAGCATTTTTTTTTTCCCAGAACACCTCTTAAAAATTGTGGTTCTTGGTTAGGAAATCAAAACATTTTTATTTCAGCCCTTCATTCTCGTGAATTGAGCTCAAGATGCTTCCTGACTTCAAACTCTAATAGCAGATGATGAGGGCAATGGGAAAATTCACTTTCTGAAGTCCAGCCAAGGTCTAAAAGAAATCTTTAAATTGATTTTGGAGCCTACTTTTTTTTTTTTTTTTTTTTTTTAATGTAAGCCAGAGTATGTGTTTTTGGTCCTTGGAAATTACGAGAGTGCTGTTTTGCCGTACAGAGAACCTATCCCAATGCCAACACACCATAGCCTCCTCTCAGTGGAAATTCCAGTTTCACAGCTCTGGGCTTCATGTGCTTTTCCTCTGCTGAAGCTGGAGTTAGAGAGTACAACTAAATACAAGAATCAAGACTTCTTTCTTTGTCAGTTCATGACTGCGGGCTCATCTGATCAGGGTGAGGGAAAAGAAATTGCAGCCTAGAATAATAAAGTAAAACACAGTCACCTGGATTTAAAATCCATGTGTTCCATAGTATCCCTTCGTCTTTGCAGCCTCATAACAATAAAATCCTATAATGTAGCTGAGTTCATTATCTATTATATTACCTTACTCTTCCTCTTTCACTCTCTCCATTTTATACAGCGTTTATTCCTCTTAGCCATATGGCACACACACAGTTCCCTTAACATGTGCTGTACATCCTTGTTTGGTGAACGTGAAAAATAAATGTCTGATTAGAACCAGAAAGCCACTAATGAAACAAAGTGGTCATTATTCCTTATAAAATAATCACTGGAATGGACTTCCTAATACTCTTCTCGAAGGGTATTTCCTCAGCAGCAACGGGCTGATGGCCGAGATGGATGGGCAGTGGAGAAAGCTGAAAGATGTTCAAAAGGCTTAATGGTTGAGAAGGATGCTTAAATCGGGACTTTTGTTCTGAAGAAGTCACCAAGTGTTTGAGGGAAGTCTACAGTTTACCAGAAATCCATTTTCTTTCTCTTTGTCACAACTCCTGTTGTCTTCATATGCAAATGTTCAGTGAAAGTAGAGTGTAGATCACCCGGGGGTAAATCTGCACCAACAGCACAGACTGCAGATGGTGCCCAAGGCTGGCAAGAAAAATGATAATTCTGCCTGATCACATCTCACCAGCTCAATGTCTCACTCCCACTCCCGTGTTGCCCACCTCCAAACTGGTCCCGTCTGGTGTTTATTGGGACAGAACTTCTGCCGGCAGTGAAAGTTCCCTGAGCGTTACCCCAGTGTTGCCCAGCGTGTGTTCACCCTCCAGTCTGGTGCACATTTTTTATTCCCTTCCCTAGAAAAATTGTTTAAGGCCAAATCAAGACAGTTTCCGTCCAACTTGATTTCTTGTATTATAATTTACAGTAAATAATGGAGATATTTTGAAATTAAAACTCTAACAGATTGCAATGAAGTTGAAATTGGACTGTCACATTTTTAGGTTCATTTCATAATTTTTGTCAGAAACAACACAATTTCCCAGATTAAAAAAAATAATTTTAAGAAAATAACCATCTCTGTAGGTTTTTTTTAGAAAATAATCAACTCTGTTAACAGTAACAGGTTGATGTATTATGTTTTTTCATGCCACTATTGCTTTAAAACACAGGGTTTTTTTCTCCATTTCTATTTTTAAAAAAGTCTAAAAATTGACCCATGAAGGCTTTCCACTCCTTCATTCTGTTTCATTAACAGGATGCAGTGTTGCTACAATTAGCAGCAAATCTGCCCAGGGGACTTCAGAACAATTTTGGCTGTATGGGCTCAGTGGGACTTTCAGTTTGCTGTGGCTTTGTTAAACTTGAAAATAATCTTTTGAAAATTAATAGTAGCCATTGGCCCAATGAGAACATTGCTACATAAAGCAAAATATGGGGAGCTATTTTCATTTGCTTTATAATGTTCTTGTAGATTACAATGTTATTCTAGGTGTATTTTAAATGGGGAGATCTCTTTTGAATTCAGCAAGACTGGAGAGAAAATGTAAGGAAATTTGCTGAAAAAAAGTCTCCTCAGAGAAGATACCTGGATGTTGAAGTTTTCCTCAGGTGGGTGCTGCTTCAGACAGTAGTGCACACTTCAGGAAGTGTGAAACTGAGCCATTTTTGTAAAATCTTCATGGTCCCAGGTGCTTTCATTGCTTCTACAAGAAAATTATGTCCTACACCTTCAAGCACGCCTGCTTTAATTCTCAGGGCAGAAGCCGGACCACAGTTTCTCTTTTCATCCACATCCTGATGCGTATTCCTTTGAAATTAAATAAAGATGTCATTGGCTTCAGTGAGCGTTGGGCGAGTCTTCAAAGGCATTTTTAAACATAGGAATACTATATATACCGATTGGCTTACTGGTTTAAAAAAGTGTACCTACTCAACTTGCAGAGCCAAAGGTACACATATGTTGTAGAAGAACAGCCCAAGAGAAAAAGATAATCGCAGCTCTACAGTATTTTCTATCACAGCTGCAAGGACATACAGAGAAGAAGAAGGATCATCATATCATGGGTCTGTTTAGGACTTGGAAGAGATGAAATAAAGGCCTTGCTTTACCAGAGGCTTCCTGTGTGATCTTATACCACCCCGTCCTTCTATGCTTCTTCAGGAAAGAAAAGGACTTCTATATTTATAAAATGAAATGAATGATAGAATCACCTAGGTTGGAAGGGACCTTTCAGATCATCGAGTCCAACCATCAACCCAACACTGACAAACCCACCACTAACCCATGTCCCTCAGCACCACGTCTGCCCAGCTTTTA
>JAOXNH010000031.1:80220328-80235101 GCA_028566575.1 Bartramia longicauda
AATATGGTGGTGGGCGAGTAGAAAAGTAACTCCCTCACAACACAAACATTTGTGTTCCTTGTCAGCAGCAGTGACAAGATGATTCAGACAGACAACGTGGGCATCCAGTTTCGCAGCAATGCCCGATTTCTCAACACCTCCTGCAGGTGAGCCACCACAGGGTGCAGGAGATGCTCACTGGGACAGCAGCCTATGCCACTTCCCACACGCGGCAGAGCTGATACCTCCAGGTGTTAATGAACCACTGTTGGCTGGAGAAAATGAGAAAAACTATCCCACCACAGCAGTTGCCCTGGAGATGGCACCTTGCCATGGCATCACTTGCCTTTGGCCAGGTTGGCCCTTTATCCCATCACCTGTATGTGTACACAGCAGATACCACCTGAAGCTTTTGAGATGTAAAGTCCCAGACCGTAGCCTTCTGCTGGACACTAAAAAATGACCCCATTTTTCAAAGCTGGAAGTTGTCAAACCATGAAAAAGTAGAGGAAACAGAAATCACTACCAAGCACTACGTTCACATCCTATAGAACAATTGACGCCCACATCACAAACCTTGAAGTGCCTTTTAAATTTCAAGCAGCCTACTGAATTTCAAGGAAAAAAAAACACTCCACATGACTCAGAAGCGCTGCAGAAACACAGCTGAATAATTTAGACATTGCAGTTTCAAGTGGCTGGACATCATGGACAGCCCTCATGCAGCACCAAGTGGCTTTATTGAGCCATAATATATAATTTTAGGACTGATTATCACACAAGCTGTTAAACAAAGTTGGTATGGACAACTTTGTTTTCCAAGCATTGCTTTTAGTGGCCTTAAATGGATGTTTACAGCCTATCATCTGTTGCATACATTATATTGGCTTCCAGAAGGTCTAGAAGAGCCTACTACAGCTAAGCAGAATTTAATCATTAGGAAAGTATTTCAAATCATTAAAAAGAGCATATGTGTCTTGGAAAAGTTGATATGTGGAATTCTAGCGGAGTAGCGGAGGGAGGGGGAGAAACAACAATATTTTACTCATTAAATAACTTCTCTGATGTCGTCTTCTGAACTGTGCATGGATACAGAGCACTTCACGGAAAACACATTTGCATCAGATTCCAGGAATTGGATTCTTTTTAGTATTCTTTGGTGGAAAATGAAGGCTTGGCTTCTTACCAGATTATTTGCTCTATGATAAATGTAAAAGTTTTACAAGCTCCAATGGATTATGGACAGCCATTCCTGAGAAATTTGATCATCACTGGGACTATGGCAAAGAACCCAAGCGATGCTACCAGCTGAGTCAATCGGGTAACTGAGATGTCAATGGAGAAGTTGCATGAGAAGACTAATATTAAGCACATTTTTTTTGTAAATAGCAAATAAGAATTTCAATTACACGCCTTCCCAGGGATCAAGGCCTCTTGGAAATAACACGGCTGTGGCACATTTTCAGGAGATCAGTGACTTTTCAAACTTGGACTAGACTACACTGATAGAGTCCCTACAGTCAAGTCTACTTTCAAAGTTTTACTTGCACCTCTCATTCTGCCTCTAAGAGCTTAATCTTTTGGGCCAGGTTTAAATAGCTTCCCTTGGCATTAAAATAGGGAGGGGTGTTATCTCAGCTTCATTATTTCATTAATATTCCTGAATGCTACCAATGTTTCCAGATCTCTGTGAGATGCTACATAAATTTGGAGAGTTTATTCCAGAATCAGAGTTATCTGAGTCTCATTTTATACTGACTTCTGTTACTACACAGCGTGTCTGCTTCAGGGTGGCAATCTACGCACAATTTATGTGCACGTGTTGCAGTCTGAGTCTTCGTAACAATTCCTGCATGAGTGGATGTTCTGATATTCTCATGCTGAGAATCACTTTTATCAGTGGGACCGTTAAAAGACTCCGTTTCCCTACCCAGCAAAACATTTTAACAAAACTGGGAGGCATTTTACATCTCTGGGACCTTGCTCCCTCTGCAACATTTTTGTCTGAAATGGAAGTTATTGAGGAAGTAGCGGGAGCGACAGCTTTTTTCTGACAGAGATACAGACAGAAAACATAAGTTAATAGGAGGTTTCCTTAGGAAAATTCCAGCCCCTTTATCTCCCCCCAAGTGAGTCACTTTTGCAGAAGAATGTTTGTGTTTTCTCTGCAAGCGTTTGGGCTCCGTTATCCTCATATCTCTCCTGAAAAGATTTACCGTCACCGGGAAATCCATGGGAGGAAATCGGCACCCAAGGAGAGAGGGTTCTGCAGGGGAGACCACGTCTCCTCTGAGGGATGGTTTGGAGGAGGCTGGATGATCCGAGAAACGCACAAAACGATGGATGCTTCTGCTGAGTCGTGTCAGTCCCACACACTAGAAACTCACACAGAGGTGGTTTTTATTTGGTCCTTGGGTTTTTTTTTTAAGTAAACTTAATAGATAGATCCTAATTCCAACCAGAGTTCAAGTGGGCTGGAAGTGTTTCACTCTGGGTCTTAACAAGTCTTACAGGGAAAAAAAAATCCCGGAGCAGTGGAATCGGGGGAGCCAATATATATTGTCACTTATTTTATAACTTATGCAATTCAAATGTTCCGGTCTCCTCACCACACCTGAAACGAATTCTTGCTGCCCCCAGAGTTTCTGACACAGTTTCAGTCTCGCCAAAGAAGGTAAAAGTATGCCTGGCATCCCTGGGGCTTGGATTATCATCGTACGGCAGCATAGCTGACATAACTAAATTAATTTGACTTAAGAAATCAGAGAAGTCTTGAACTGTTGTCTTGTAGATGACAAACCGGGGCCTTATCAGCTAAGCTGCTCAGGCCCAGCCCACAGCACTCTCGAGTGTGATTTCATCTAAGTAATGTGTTGCTGAGTCTAACGTCAAATGAATCTATCACTTTACAATGTTTTCTAATTAAAGGAAAAGAAGATTAAATACACAAGAACAGTGATTTAAAGGCTACAGCAGATTAATGCTCAGCATTGCTCTAATAATTTCAAAGTGATTTTATCATTACTCCGTTGAGCTGAAACAAATATCTTTTATTAAATTTTTACAAGGTATATGGAGATAGGGGAGACTCTACTATTCTTTCTTGCATAAATAAACTGCAGCTCAAGGTTTCAGTCCATCCATTCGTTTCACTGGTTCTGTTAGAGGACCAACGTCCAAATTGCACCGACTTAATCCCACATACAACCCCAGTATTTCCCATTGGCTGGCCACAGGCCAAATTATACAGAATTTAGACCATCTTAATTTGGGCCTAACCCATTAAACATTTTGAATGTGGGTGCACAATCCATACCATGAAGATTTCAGTATTTCTCTGAAATTCGTCAGGTATATTCATACAGGAAAACAAAGGACTCATCGGAACGATTTTGCCTGAAGCCATATCCTTTGGTATTTTCCCTTTGGGGTTTTTAATGGTCTGTGCCATTTGATGGTGCCAACAGCTGTGCTTGTAAGAAAAAGTGGCAGTTTGCCTCCTGAGCTGCTTTGCCTGGTCGTCCAGGCAAAGCCAGTTCTCAGACACTGAGGGTCTGACCATCATTTAGCATCAGAACTAAAAATTTCCTTGACCTAAAAATGTCTGTTAAAGCTCTATGTAACCTATTCCTTGGTGACTTTCACATCTTTCCCATGCCAAATCTTTAACTCCTCTCTTTATTATTAAAAATTATATTTTAAATTACCTAAATTCTTTGCCCAAAAGGATCTAGATATGGGGAATCACACTTCCCCCTGGAAGTTACTGGGATTTATGCTTCTCCGTCACCCTTGACGGTGTGAGGAGGGCTCCCAAATCACTTGAGCAGTGATTCAACATCAGGTATCGGAAGCCAATGCTTCTAGCTCTCTGGGGAGGTCTTAATTACAGAATTATGGGTCTTAGTCCCATAACAGTTCAAAGCATAATAGGTATATCAAGTGTTACGGCATTTGTGCAAGGAAAGTAACCAACCATATTGCAGTTTTAAAAGGAAAAAGCGAGTAACAGTAGTAGGAGTTCCTTGTCCAAGACCAAAATCGGAGCACAGGTTCATATCAGACTTTAGAAACAGAGTTGTCAGAAGAAATTTTTTTATTATCCCATTACATAAAGTAAATTATGTTTGGGTTTTTTCACTTTAGCAGAAAACATATTGTTTTCTAAATTACTAGGTATGGTACTAATCATTGTGGATTTTAAAAACCAAAGCACAAATAGCGGAGTTCATCCTATCTCAGATGCACACATCTGACAACGCCTGTTGAAAATGATTTGTTCCTCGAATAAGGAGAATTCATCGAGCTTTACAGACCTTTTGTAATATAGAAACTTAGACCTAAAAAAAGGCTGATTGTTTATTTATATATACAAGTCAGGCATTTATTCACACACGAGACAGATTTAATTAATTGGTTTCTGCAAATATATGATCAATTGCTTTTCTCTTGCTCATGATTTTTCTTTCTTCTTTCTTTATTTTTCTTTTTTCCTTTTTTCCTTTCCTTTTTCCTTTCTTTCTCTTTTTCCTTACCTTTTTCTTTTCTTTTTTTCTTTCCTTTTTCTTCTTTTTTCTTGGTCCTAGTCATATTCACGTGTTCCCTCACACAGAAACGGTATCTTTATGCTTTCCTGAATCAATTACATCTCTCTTTGGGGTTCAGCACATCTTTAATTACTACCAGATCGGCAAGCATTTTCAGGAGATTCCCATTAGAAAGATCATCAACCATTTCTGTCCTCCTTCTCGGAAGGAAACTTTGAGCAGACGCTCTCGCCCAGCAGTAACATTGACACATTAACTTGCCTCAGCCACCTCGCTCAGACTACTTAGTCTGGCTCCACCACGGCTGGGAGCCTTAATCAGATATCATACTAACGAAAGCTATGTCAGTAATGATGTCAGATGAATGGTGGTCACATGGCAACGGGCTCATTTGAAGCAAACAGTGCCACGCTTGTTTTTAGGCTACTTTATGACTGGGCTGAAAAATGACTTTGTTCACAACGAAACACCACTAATGTATGAGCTGTTACCGTCGGATTTTAGCACGTCTACTGTTTTCTCAACATTCTCTTAATATACCGAGCTGGGCAAACAGCGTAAATATCATTAAACTACATATATTATCAAACTCATCAATCAGCATGTAAGCTAAGCAGATGAAAGCCTGGCAATCCTTTCTGGCATTTCAAATCCTCAAAGAAATGGTATTATGGAAAACATATAAAGGAGAAGATATTTTAATTTTGCACTCTGATTGGGTTTATACCAGATTTACACGTACAGGAGGATGGGGAGACCCAGCCAGCTCTCCTGCTAGCTTCCAAAAGTGTGTTTTTCCCTTCCCTGGTAGGAAATGCAGAGGGAGGATAACGATGCTGAGCAGGAGGGAAGCCTTTGCCCTCTGGCTTCTCTCACACCATGACAAAAAAGAAGTCCCTGAGTCCCCCCAGCGTTTTACTTCAATTCCCTTTCCTTCCCTGGCTTCTGGGGCAAAACTACCCCTTCCTATCTCTCACCCGCACATGTAGTGCTCTTACCCCCCAGCACGGGCAGACATAAAAACATGACTGTTTCAGCGTGATGCGTTGGAGACACCACCAGTTTCTCAGGGGTCAGAAACTACCGTAATGGAGAAAAATCCTAAGTAGCCCCATCCTGAGGCAGGCAGCCACATTTTCCTGTTGCTGTTGCTCAGTCTCACGATCAGCTCAAGATAAGGGGCTGGTGAAAAGGAAAATCCCTTCTTCCTCCGTCCCAGGAGAAGCCGGACGGGGCGGCACGGCTGTGTCACCCTCCGGCCACCGGCCAAGGAGCCAGGGACAGGAGCCCGACTGCCTCTCGCTGACATTATGGGTTTGTGCGGGTTAAATTCATCATGAATCGGCTCGTAGTGAGAGCCCAAAAGCCAGACGGGGTCACAGACCTCTCTGTTTGGTCTGTAGTGCTTCTTTCATTCAAACTCACTGGTCGGGAAGGGGGTTAAAAATTATTGTGTTTATCCAACGGGGAGCAGGAAAAATGGCAAAGATAGCACAGAGAAGCTAACTGAAAAATCCCGGAATTTAAAACATTAAGTAGTGAGAAAAAGCATGAAAAAATATTAAAGTAAATCTGTTTCATGGGTGAAGGTGTGGAAATCAAGGATTCCCAAACAGAAAGCAAGGAAAAAAACATTCAGATATCTGCTGAGAATTACTCAGTTATTCCTAACGAGTAGTACATGAACTACAAATGCCTGCTGTCACGTATTCTACCCATCAGGGAGAATCAGCAGAATTTTAACCAGTTCCTGACCCTAGAGCCGTGCTGGCATAGCCTTTGGATTAATACAAAAGTCCAAAAAGTCTCCCTTTTAAACCCTGAAGTTCCAAGTAACTCGAATAGATTCTGGACACAAACTGCGTATCATTCATACAGCTGAGCCTTTAGCCCTGCTATTATTTTCCGTTGCCTTCTGGCACCACTTAGCAAGTTCCAGATGAATGAATTCTCTATCCATTGATATGTACTGGAGGGGGAGAGAGGGGAAGAATGCCGAACTCTCTGCACTGAGGAATAACACACATGTTTCTCTTACCTTCCTCTGCCACATAAACAGCCCTCGGAAAGATGCACTGATTTCACATTGCTGACCAAAAAGCTGTGGGAACTGGGAAAAAAGATGTGAACTAGCAGAGAGATAACAATGGATATCTCACTTAGAAAAGCTCAGAGAAGGTCTAAGAAGGGATGGAACAAGTGCCACCAGAAACCTGCACAGAAGGGTGGTGGTCTCACGAGGACATTATTCTGAATCCATATGAGCTTTGAAAGACCATGATCCTGCTGCCAGAGAAGGAAGATCACCTACAACTCCATTAAGGATGGTTTGGTGTGTATTCTCCTAGATGCCTAGAGGCAACAGAACCTCAGAGGCTTTTTGCTTGAAGCTAAACCATCGGCATCTCCTCCTGAATAAAAGACCTTTCTCATCAGTTTTGGATCTTAACTCCAAGGCTTGGTTCTATCCTGCAAAGTTGATGGAAGGAGCTGCTTTTGACAAAGAAAAAAGCAAGAATAACCACATAAGGCACCAGGATAACCACATCAGGGCATACCAGTGGTTTAAACCAGCACAGCAGATTGCCTTTGACAGCCGACAGTGGTGGATATCTAGTGAAGAACATACCATGATGTCTCCCCAGAGCATTTTTCCACCTTCCTTTAAAGAGATTTGTACATTCAATAGACAGAGGGTGGCAGAGCTTCAGTTCATCAACGCAGATGGCAGGGGAAAGGGCTACCATGAAGATGCCTGACATCCATTGCTCCAGGCATAATTTTATATATCCTACTTGCACTTGCCTAAGCAGCATAGCTAATGAAGGTTACTGGAATTATACGCAGAGGCTTTTGTTCCCTTTTTAATGCGAGAAGCATATAACAGGCTTGAAATTAGGTTTCTGCTTGTACAGTAAATATAGTTCAGTTAAAAATGCATTGAGTATTACTGATTAACATGAGCATTATTGTAAGTACACTTTATGTGATCACTGGCTGTTCCCCTCGACCAGTACACCACATAAAAATTGTCTTTTAATGGAAGAATACTGTACAGAGACCAAAATAGAAACTGCTAAAACAAACAAGATAATTATCTAAATTTTATAATATCACTCATAAAACGTCTGCCTTTTCCCTTTATGAGCTTGATAGATTAAATTTAGGGCAGATGTTTCATATAATTTACTCAGAAAACAGGAAAATTATTTAAAAAAACTCATAAAACCTACAAAAACACAAATGAAACTAATCTAAAACATATGCGGTCTCTACAGGTTTAAAGGAAAAGTTAGTTATTCCCGAAGCTAGGGATGGGGAGGCTTAAGAGATAAAACCATCTCCCCCGCACATTTTATAGTGCCAGATATTCTGAACTGCTCTGGACGAGCAGAGGCCCCTCTAAATTTAGGGTGCGTAAGGTAGCGCTGGCAACTTTCCCGAAGAAAAAAGGGAAATTTAGAGCAAGTCAAACCCCGTTCCTCGGTGCACAGAAGCCAATCTGCGGTGTCTTAATTGAATTAGAGGGGTGTACCTGCTGCAATGGGAATATTGTGGAAGAGTACGGGGTGGAAGTATCACACGCCACCTATTTGCACACAGTAAAAAGGAGGAAGAGGAGCAGGTGTAACGCTTTTAAAAATTCAAAGAAAAACCACCTTTCTGCTGTCGAGAGATACCAAAATCAAGTCCTCTTTCCAAAGGTGTTTATGGCCAGACAAAGAGATGTAGAGACATTTTTCATGGTCATTTTGAAAGATTTTGTTCTGAAGCCTCAAAAGTCTCCATTCCACAAAACTCTCAGTTTTCAAGGTGGTTCTGCTCCAGAGATCACAGAAAAAAACCCATGAAGATAATGCTCTGGCACGTTATAAACTCTCTTAGCCCAAAGCTGTCTGTCAGTCCAGACAGTTTATTGGGGTTTGGGACCTGGTTAGTAGAGCAGGCTGGCTGGCGGTGCCACCAGCAGAAGGTCTGGCAGTGCTGGCCCACTCCATCCTTGGCTCCTCCTCACCTCTTTGCTGTGCAAGATGAAGGGCTCTGATTTTTGGAATGTAACACTCTTGGCATGCAAGAGGCCACAGAGGTGTATTTGGGAAATAAAATTTCCCAGTCTGTCTCCTTGTAGTGTTGGTTCCAGCACTTGATGAGAGCAGGAAAAGGACCTGAACCCATAAATTCAACCGAAGGCTCCTGAGTTATGTCCTTCGTTAGCAGTGGTCCATAAACAGACCCAAAACATCATAGAATTGCCTACTTTGGAAGAGAGTTTTCAGATCATCTAGTCCATCAACCTAACACTGACAAAACCCATCACTAAACCCTGTGTCTATTATTAGGACACTATGTCACAATAATAAAAAACCCCAATGTATCCAATTTTCAAGAATATTAGCAAGTCTGAAAACAAGGTATCCATGTTCCTATTATTCGTTGCTTATGTGTGAATCAAAAGCACCAAACCGAACAACCCGTTATACGCACAAACTCTGGGAACAAGGTTGAGACATAAAAGAAATCCAGCCACTGTGTTGACCGTAGTCATGGGCTTCGGGATCACAAGAGAAGGAATAAATATTCTGAGCCTAACTATGTGCTTAAAAAATACCAAAAGGAGGTAAAACATCAGCTCCCTGAAGGAAGGGAGGGTCAGAGGGCCAGGGTACCGCGGTTCTTCTTCCTGACTCCCACCCTGCCTCAAGAGCAGAGCAGCCAGGAAGTAAATCCCAAGATTTTACCCCTTTGCACATCCCTGCCCCTGGCAACGCATCACAGCCAGGGTCTGCGAGTCCGATAAAGATGATTTGGCACAGGAAATGCACTCTGCATGAAAGATACCAAATGAGAGCAGCAAAGGAAGGGATGAAAGCCACCAAGAGTTGCTCGGCCATCCCGAGTACCCTCTAAAAAGAGCAGCCAATTGCCAGCAGAACAGCAAATAAGTCTATCTCAGGGTAGCAGAAGTCAACTCAAATGAACTGAAATATGTTGTATGATTCCCTCTTATGGAGCAAAGTTCCTCTAAAGGCAAATATTCGCCCTCCAGATATAGAAGCCAATGTTTTCAAACCTGTCACCATAATAAAAGCACATTTTGGGTTACAACAAGGCAGGGAGAAACGTGTAAAAATATTTATGATGGGCAGCGTTAAAGCAGCACAGGAGAAACCAGCCCAAACGCCTGATCTGAGGTAGGAGAAGCAATGACGCAGCATAAAGACGTGATCTTGAATAGATATGACCAAGGCTCCAAAAAAAGCTTCAAAAATAGTTAGTCTACCTCACATGTCAGTTCTTCCACATGCCAAAAATAAGCTTCAAAGAGATACAAACCCAGGCAGCAGACACCGAATGCATGCAGGCCCAGAGGACTCCCAGGAAAAGCCCATCAGTGCCTTCCTACTGCCCAGAAAAATGAGGGAAATGATGGATTCTTACACATTTGCTCCAGAACATGCCGATAGTCATTAGGTACTGGCATTAAATAAGGCTTTGCAAACATTTTCTTTGCTGTTAGCAGTAAAGAGAATATTTGTGGCACATGGTCACTAAGCAAATGGAGCAAAAATGCTTTTAGGGTGAATATAAAGAGTTTTATGGCGTATCGGGGAGCTGGGGGAAGCTGCAAACGCTGAGCCTCAGCAGCTGTTCTGGGCACGGCAGCAAACTCTCCTTTGGCAAACAAGTGGGTGTGAGGCCGTGTAATGGAATAAAGCAATTTTTTTTCAATGGCTTCACTCATAAATGGATGGGAGGACCTATGTCTCTATGTTTTAATAGAAATTGGGAAAGCCGTCCAAAAAAATGTTCCTGGATAATCACTTGAATAAAACACTGTATTTATTTCAGTGTTATTGACACCCTCTCTCACCCCATTTTCCATGAATATTCAGTTTACTGGTAGGAAAGGCTTAGTGGGAGGTGTCCCTGCCCAGGGCAGGGGGTTGGAACGGGATGATCTTTAAGGTTCCTTCCAACCCAAGCCATCCTATGATTCTATGAAAGCTTGGAAAAACAGCAACTAAAGCCTGTGCAAGAATATATGGCATTTCCAGACTGGATATTTATTGTAAGACCCAAATTGTAAGAGATGCGTTGGTTCTGCCACAAATAAATAACAAAACCGCTAGAAAACTACCCATTCAGACAAACTTACTTATGAACACCAAAGATAAGTTTGCAGAAAGTTTTCAGCAAATATTTGGGAAAATATTTGCAGAAAGTTTTCAGCAAATATTTGGGAAAATAAAAATACTGGAGAGCAGCCATAATGGTTTATGGAAAATTTATCAATTATAAAAAATTTAGATTATATTTGTAAAATTTCTTCCTCCGTTCCAGTCCAACAAATAGACTGGGCTGCTCTGCTGCAGCCAGGGCTACTATCCGAGCAAGGAGACCTTCCCCTGAGGTTGCTGGAGTAGCATTTCATTGCCAACAGTGTATTTTTGTGCTAACTGATGACTACAGTTATGCTTTTTTCATCCTGGGAAACATGTTTGGGGTGGGCAGCGGTGCCACCAGCCCCACCATGGGTGTTGGGAGAGAAGGGTATGGCTGATGCTGGCCCCAGGCTCCGTGGCCTCTGCTCATCCATGGGTTTCCAGAAACACTTCTGGTTTCCCTATCAGCACATTTCTCCCCGTGACAACCAGAAGCCAAGGGGCTGTATATTCTCTGAGCAGCTGCTCTAATTTATTGCAGGAGACAAACCCAGCAGTATTAAAGCTGCCCTATAAGCAATGTGACCATTCTAACTGGAAGGAAAATTGATTTTTAGCTCCAGCTCGCTGAAGGGAACGGGCACAAGAGTGACTTTGTCTTGTCTCTGCAATGTACCCGTGCAGAGAGTTCAGCTGGCTGTTTTGGCCAGGATGAAGGAAGAGGTGCAGCTCTCTCAGCCCAGTGTGTCCTGGGTATCCAGCTGATCCAGAGGATCCCTCGGTAGGACAGGTAGAGAAAACAAACATGCCTTTGATCCATCCCCACTGCCAGAGGAGGGACTCTTGACTGGGGAGAGGAGCCATAGGATGAGGGGGAAGGATTTAAAACTGAAAGAGGGGAGATTGAGATGAGATCTAGGGAAGAAATTCCCTCCCGTGAGGGTGGTGAGAGCCTGGCCCAGGTTGCCCAGAGAAGCTGTGGCTGCCCCATCCCTGGAGGGGTTCATGGCCAGGTTGGAGGGGCCTTGGAGCAACCTGGTGTGGTGGGAGGTGTCCCTGCCCAGGGCAGGGGGTAGCACTGGATGGGCTTTAAGGTCCCTTCCAACCCAAACCATCCTATGATTCTATGATTCCCTGAGGAAAATTATATTCTGAAATGTACCAAACACGTGGAACTTCTGCTGAATTCCCAAAGAGCACCAAGTGCTCAGCATTCCCCCGAAACCGGCTGGTTTACTGTAGACACATTGCCTGACTTCAGCATCCCTAACTTAAAACGTGTGGTGGGAGTTTTCCCAGGAGAGCAAAAGCAAAGTGTAACTCAGCAGTTCCAGAACCTGTCTATATTAATTTTTTACATTAGGAGTAAACCCTAATGTAACACCAGAACTGAAACGGGAGTTGAGGAGATTCAGGAGAGCTGGAGTAATATCATTTGGAATTTTCGCTGAGCTGGAATGCGCTCAGAATTAATTATCAACCATTTGTACCAAGCGAAGAGAACGAAGTAGCGGTGTACTTCATGGAATAATTAAAACATGCATTTTCCTGTGGGAACACAGAGATCCAGAGATGTAGAAAATATTCCACTCCTCAATTTACCATATTCCGTCTTCAATTTCAGGGTGATTTAAGGACATGAATATTGTAAGTTGCTAATATTCTTTCAAAATCCTACCGGAATTCCAGTTTTATAATGCTGGCTCTTTTGTAATAGCTCATTAATGCTGAAATTAAAAACCAACTGTCAATAATTTGAGAGCGATAACGTAAATTGCAGTGTCTGTTCAGAGTAGGTAGAAAATGGTTTTACTATTTTCTTTGGATGAGACGATTCGATTGATGGGGGGGGGATGGAATCTCTTTGCTTTGGACAAACCCAAAGGTATTTTTAACCGATATGGGTGGCAAACTGAGATTTCATTTTCCATTTCTCCCATTTCTTTTTACAGTTTCTCAGGATGTAGAAGAGCCGTTTGGGCAGGGAGCGAGTGGTGCCGCGCAGATGGAAGGGAACACCCACGGCTTGTAACTCACAGGAGGTGTTTGAAGAGAAGCTTCTCTCGGCTGCACTAAGGCGGCATCAACAGCAGGTTAGTACTGGAGTATTCCCTAGGGAACCTCGAAAAAGAGGGAGTAAAACGATTCTAGGAATAATCACTATAGGCTAACGACACCCTAAATAGCTCAAGGCTTTAATTGGTATCAAGTGGCATACTGTGGTTCCTAAATTAGTGGTGTAACTCCCTGGTGTTTCCTTGCTGTTAACAGAGAAACAGCCATCTAGAAGATACTGCATATGTATGGAGGCACCTATGTCTTTCTATGAGTTGTTAAAGGCGTTGAGACCACATCCGTAATGGATGAATCCTGATGATCAGTACTAGTTATGGGATGGGAATATAACCTTTATTGCCACTGTACCGTCCTCTCTGCATTGCCATCTCTTAGGAACTCCCTAGGAAACATAACTCAGGGAAATCTAAAGGTTCCAGTGACGCACTGAATGTATTTTCCCTTTGGTATCGTTATCCAATGCAGAGTTTAAGCAGTTCACAGCTTCATAAATATACTACCTTTCCATTTCCCCATGTAGATTCCAGAGGCAACCAGTGGGATTTCTGCATAGAATTTGTACAGAAATTTCCCCATGGAAATAATACCTTTCCCTCATAATAAATCTTGATAAATGATTCTGTAGATCAAAAATAGCATGGTATGTATTTACCTACAGCAAAGGCTATGAGGTTTTACATGATTGTGTATAATAGGCACTGATTTTAAACAGCAAAAAAACAACCAAACTTAAAAAGTCAACCTAATAAAAAAAGAAGCAACTCCCCTCTCCCTTAATTGGATCATAGATTCATAGATTCATAGATTGGTCCAGGCCGGAAGGGACCTCCAAAGGTCTTCTAGTCCGACCTCCCCGCAGTCAGCAGGGAATCATGTGTCGGCAGAGCTCAGCCAGTAGGTAAGGGGTGGCCTGAACATCCCCAAAGACAATGTCGCAGGAAATAAATTCCCCATTTTTTCCAGAACTGCTTCCTCCTTTGTGTTTATGAATATGGGCTCCTTTGGGTTTTGTTGTTCCGATCTGCAGAAAAGCTCAGGGCTTCCAATTTACGCACCGCACTAATTTAAGAGCTGAATTTCATTTTCTCCTCATCTGATATCAGAATGCAGGCACAAAACACCATAAAGAAACCCTTTCTAAAATCAAGCCCTATCTGCCAGTTAATCCTGAACAGTTCGATTTAATCCCAGCTCTGTGTCGGAATTAAAAAGCGGTAATTGAAAAATTAAAAAACATCCAGCTGAATGGAAGTGACACGTTTTACAGAACTTTCTTAAGAAATGGGAAGTTTCCCAAAGCCTGTGGTGCCAAAGCCAGGTTTTAATTATGTTACTATAAATTAAAAGTAATTATGCTTGTTGGAGTAGAAGCTTCTTCAATTTGTGTTGTAAATTAAATAAAACCCCATCCCACAGAGGTACAACAGAGCAAAACCCAAATCTGCATAAAGAGATTTCTGTGGGTTTGCCAGTCTAGTCACCGAGAGAGCTCTTACTCCACGCTTGGAAAACCTGGAATAAATATAGACGTCACGGGCACACTGCAACCTCTTTGCTAACTGCTTTGTCCTGGTTAGAATTTCTGATTTGGCTCGATTTCCTTCCTTAGTAACAATATCGGGCAGGAATTCTTGACAGCTTCAAAATTCTGAGCTGCTAAAATATGTGGAAAAGGTCCATGACGAGGTTTCCTTTGCTGTCAGAGATTTTAGAATCATAGAATACAGAATTGTCCAGGTTGGAAGGGACCTTTCAGATCATGGAGTCCAACCATCAACCTCACTCTGATAAAAACCATCACTAAACCACGTCTCTCAGCACCATGTCAACCCGTCTTTTAAGTCCCTCCAGGGATGGTGCCTCAACCACCGCCCTGGGCAGCCCATTCCAAGGCTTCATAACCCTTTCCATGTCAAAATATTCCCTAATCTCCAATCTGAACCTCCCCTGGTGCAACTTGAGGCCATTTCCTCTTGTCCCATTGCCTGTTCCTTGGGAGAAGAGACC
>JAOXNH010000031.1:80288711-80300286 GCA_028566575.1 Bartramia longicauda
GGGCAGCCACAGCTTCTCTGGGCAACCTGGGCCAGGCTCTCACCACCCTCACACCAAAGAATTTCTTCCCCAGATCTTTCCTAAATCTCCCCCCTTTCAGTTTAAAACTGTTCCTTCTGGTTCCAGAGTCACAGCACAAAGCGCATCTCCTTTCCCTGTTCCTTTTCCTTCCCATTGGCTGCTTCTTGACCAAATGACTGGTAATTGTCAGGTAGCTGGGAAGCAGGAACACCAACAAACAGGGTAGTTGAGAGGAATGTCCAGCTGGCACCTGTAGTCAGAGTAGGATGGAAAAGTTAATGTAACTCAGAATAATTTTGTGTAAGAATAATTTGAGATACTGTGATTAGCAAAGAAGGTGTCTAGAAATTAAGTACAGACAAGGAAAATCCATGGTTATTATGATGAGGCTGGAGCAGATTAAGCCCCATATTTTCAGTTCTGCCCAATGAACTAATCCAACAGATGAGAGAGAAAAACATTTTTGATCTGCGATCTGAAGACTCCAGAGATTAGAATGATCTAACATTTAACCACCTCACTGTTTGCTGCTCAAGCCTTGGTCTTGATGAAGAATTTCAAAGATTTGATATGACAGGAAAAGGGAACAAAACAGAGTGTGAAAATAGAATATAATTACTGTCATCTAATTACAAGGGAAAGAGTCAGGTTAGACGCAAAGGAAGACTCTCTAATAGTAAAGACTGTGAAGGAAATTGCTCTGAGATGGAGAAGAGTCTCCATATTTGAGGTTTCCCAGAATAATTTTGACAAGCAGCTGTTGGTGACAGTGGTGTAGCAGCTCCAACTTCAACAGCACGTGGTGCTATATGGACCCTTGGGCATGATTTCTTTCAGTCCAAGATGAGAAACGTGTAAAAGAGACTGAAAGCTGCAGGGTTTTGCAGTTCCCACGTGCCCAGAAGGGGTGTCGCTACTTGCCCGATCTCAGGTGTTACTACAGGGATAACCCATGTGTGTGAACACAGCTCATAAGTGTGGTAATGGACTCCAGGTACCGCATGCAACTGAATACAGGGGAGTAGGGATTATTGATGTAAAATTAGAAGGTCAAAGCCTATCACAGCCCTTATAAAAACGAAAGGAAATATTTGAAATTAAGTTTTGGCGTTGGGTTGGTGGGGTTTTTTTCAGTCCTAACTCTACATTCACTGCGTTCATGGGAAGAAAATGGTAAAATCCTTATTCTTTTCTTGAAAAAAATGAACCTATGTTGTTGTTAATGGCAAATATGAATCCACTGGATGAATTACACAGTATGTGGCTGTGCTAGGATATGTAACGTTGAAATACGAACTCAAGATTGATCTAGTTGGAATAACGTTTCAACCACTAGGGAACAGGATATTTTTGCAAAAATAGACTTGTGATTCAGATAATGATATTTCCACAGTATTATTTATTTGTTATGTCTGACAGTGTGCTTGGCCCTGTAGAAGACAAGCTAAAAAGTTTTCCTGCCCTGGGACTGTGTAGCCTTAGGCCCCAGCCCTAGAAAGATTTATGTTTGAATAACTCGAGTAATCTCACTGGGATTTAAACATAATACTGAATTTACAAAACTGGTGCACGTGGCCAATGAGTGGGATTACAGTCCAGAACACGGAAGGAAGGACGTAACATGGCATTAGTAGTTATTTGACCTGCAGCCTCAGTGTTTCCTTGAGCACATTGAAAAGTTTGCATCTCTGCTGCAAGGAACTTATTTTCAAAGATCAGATAATCTGGAAGCCAGTAAAAATAGGGATCTCGAAGTGGAATGACCCTGAAAAAAAAAAACCCTTGGTTTTAAGCTTATCTATCATCATTGCTTAAATGCTCTTCAAACATTTGATAACTTTATTGGCAACATGCATTTGAGCTGGACAGGAGATGGCATATCAGTCTGAATGCTGTGAGATGAACTCCTTCGAAGGTTTTTAGGAATCCAATTCCTGCCCTGTTGGCCTAAACTGGAAGATTTTAGCAGTGCGTAACCACCCTTATTGGCAGAAAAAATGTCTAAGTTGGTTTTGAATATTGCCAGCACAATAGTGAAATGGTTGGTTATATCTGTGTGCATCCAAAAGGGAGTATAAAATATCGGAAATGTCACTTTATTTTTTTGCCTTTTTCTCTAGTCTGATTGAGCTTGAAAAGTTCTCCCTTGTCGTTAAGTCTTTATGGAAAAAGACTTGGAAAAAGACTTAGAATAAGGTGCTGTCAACTGGAGAATGATGGGATCCCATCATTGGGGATGGTGATCACCTCTTTCTCTGAGGAAGAGCTGGAGAGGCTGCAAGACTGAAAAGCATCGTGTGGTCCTTTACACTGGTAAGTTACAAAAAGCTTCATTGCTGGTTAGGTTTTAAAATAAGAAAGTTATTACGTGAAATAACCAAAGGGAAGACTGAGATGGTGAATTACTAGACAGCAATCTCAATGATCTAGGGGAAAAAGGTGAAAATGTAAGTCAAAAGGTATCCTTTCATATTTCCATCACATTGTTGTTCATTTGTCGCTATAAAGGAACTTTCTTTTCTGCCAGTGGTATGTAGGGAAAAATTAAAAACAGAGTTTTAAAAGCTAAAATTACAGCCAGATACCTTTAATAGTACCCTTGCTGTTGCTGTTTACATTGTTTAAGAACTTTCAGCTATTTGCATTCTGTTTTAATTGGAGAGAAATCAGAGCAAATCCTGTTTAAGCAGCTTTTCAGTCTGTATAGAAAATAACAAGTTAGGCTTTTTTTCTAATATGTCATGCTAGAAAAAACATGTTGAGTGCATACTGCATTACAGCTGAATGCCAAGAGAAAAACCCACCCAACGTATATCATATGCATTTAAGTTCTTTGGGTTTTGAGAAACCACAAAACTTTCTCTGAGGTTTTTCTGTTGTTGTTGTTTCAGAAGTTAAGTGTCCACAGCAGTATTTCTTCATGGAAATTACTTCTAACCATCTCAAAGTCAGAGATTCCGGACTTTGTGCATTAGAATTCAGGAACGGCACCCAAATCGCTTCAGAAAACTTGCCTGATGGGGGAAGCATTTCCACCAAAAAGCAAAATATTTCCTCTTTACAGTCAAGGTTAACGGACATTAGAGGAGAAAAAAAGATGTGGTTTATGCACAAGGAAAAGAGTACCTTAACGTTGTGTTCTTTGTCTTCTGTGCCGTACCGGTACAGATCACCATGCACACACCAGATCAGCAGGTAGGAAAACAATCTTACCGGCTTTCTCCTTATTCTCCATGTCAAATGTCGTTTGGCTTGTAAAAAGGTGGTTCGTGGGCTAAAAGCAGGAAAACTCACAGTTTCCTACATTTTTGCTGGTGAAACTGATACGAGCGTGAGCGTGAGTTTCTTATTTCAAAGAAGTTGAGAGTTAATTAGGTTCTATAATAAATCTAAATAGATCCCTACAGCTGGGTTCAGGTGAAGGAAAACAACCAAATGGCTCACACACCAGTTGTCACTACTGCAAAATATTTCCCCCCATCCAAAAAAAAAAAAAAACCTTCAGGAAAAGGTCTTTATCATAAAATACGAAGAGTTTATTGTATTAATTTGTGGTGTTCCTGTAGTGAGAGAAGCCTGTGGAAAAGTAGAAACTTTTTCTATGATGAGGACTTGGTGTAAATCTGGAAGAGACAGGAGAGATAGCAGCTTACTCGAGATTATTTTTTTTTCTTGTCTAAATACAGGTGCACTTTTGAGACAACCATTCTTAAATTATTTTCTGTAAATAGCATAAAATTTTAAGTAAATATTTCCACAGTACTCTGTGACAAAGAATGAGCTATGCAAGGAGAGTGATTTAAATGGAAAAATTGCCAGTGTAATCCTCAGAAATATTCTCAAGAGCTGATACAGCAGGACACCGGGCACACACCAAAACAAGTCAGTTTTGTTGCCAGGTAATAGAAACAAGAACTTGCATAATAATCCTCCGAAACCTATGACCATGAGGCAGAGGCTGTATTTCAAATTAAAATAATGAAATAACGAAACCAACACAAACTTTTCAAGGCATTGTCTTGTCCAGGCAGGCAAAAATATGAACAAAAATATGGAACTTTTGAGAAAGATTGAAGTGATGCAGCCTTCTGAGAGGGAAGGGAAAGAGGAGAATAGCACAAAATCTGAGCAAATAAATTTTAAACAATTTCTGGTAAAGACAAGGTAATAAAAATATTAATTGAATGTTCATTCAACTTCTTCGTGATTACCTTCAAACAGACTCCAGAAAGCAAAGGTGTTAAAGAGCAAAAGTAGAAGCCAATTCAGGCTACCTTGAAAAAATACTTGCTGTGAGAGGTATAAACTAATTACCTGAATATCCAGCCTTTTTATTTCATCCGTAATCAGCCACATATTTAGATTTTAAGAAGTTATCTGATCCTGAAATATTAGATTTTTTCCCTGCTTACAATGATCACGAGTGCCCATTATTGTTTTAGTGCCCAGGATTTATATTTTTGCTACATTAATTACATGGAATAAGCACTACTGAGTTTTTGCACAGATCTACAAGTAGTTACTTAATTTCTCGTGACACTTGTACTCCTGAAACTCTTAAACTCCTTCTAAGATGTTATTTAACCTCCAGAGAGGGGCTGGAGCAGAGCATCCTTGTTTGGTTGCTGATAAATTATAGGGGAAAATGATACCTTTTCTGTGATAGAAACGCTGCCAAAAAAAGTAGAAAAAAATCAAATTGTGGTCAATTTCCTGTATTTCCCCTTTCATATAGATTTTTTTTAATTATATGATGATTTGTCAAAAAAGACATGGAACTTTTTTTTTCTTTAATTTCAAAGTAATAACACAATCCCACTGAAGCAAAAAGGATGGTTCTGACTGAAGGCAGAGCATCAGGGCTGTGATGGACAGAGTCATCTGTGACTCAGGATGGGAGAGAAGAGGAGGACCTGGCTGTGACCCCACAGTTCTCCAACTGTCCTGGACTTGGCTGAGGTTGGAGCAGTCCATGAGTAGAACAAGGTTCTGCTCATTAGATCTCAGAGGGTAGCCAAGGCACAGAGTAAAATCCTTTCTGGTTACTCACTTGATATTAATTTACAATAAAGCTAAATATTTGAATTAATGTGGAAATTACTGTGGGGCTTTTGGACTCCTCGTTATCAGCTAAAAATAGACTACATTTTCAAACTCTGTGTTTTCAATGGCTGCTGTCGCTGGATGATCTAAGGGAATCAGTCACACTCTTGTGTTTGTTGTAAGGAGTTTGACCAAAAGAAAGTGTAAACTTTTACTGTTCCATTAAAATATTCAAGGACAAAATTTAGTTGTGTAACACAAGAATTTACCAGCTGGAGTTCAACCGTGATGAGTTAAGTGTGTCTCATAAAAGAATAAGCATGATGAAAAATGCATCTTATTTGGGTAATAATAATATTTCACTGGTGATAAATCCCATATTATATTTCTTAGTGGGCCGGTAACAGCTCCAAGTTAACCACCTATTTTTAAAGGCATTTCTTAAGGAAAAACATAAATGCTGATCTGCCTCCTGCAGAGCTTCTCATGGATAAGATAATACATAACGCCAAATATTTTTAGAAACATAACTAACGGATAACCCAAATCCTTGCCCCCAAAACAGTCTGATAGGCTTGAAAAACTGTTGAGTACCTACATACTAGAAATCAGGTTTCTGATAATTCCAGTTTTCCCCTTATCATTTCTCTTTTGAAATTTTAGAACAGTGGAGGGAAAAGTAAGCGTGGTATCTATGAGCCACGACTCCCAGTCTCCCCTTTAATTCAAGGGTCCACATGCTGATAAGCCAATTGCAACCTACAGAAGCCAGAAGTTCAAGCAATTATATGATTTGCTAAATACTTCCCTTGCGTTCATTCTGTTCCTGTGCGCATCCGCCTGTTGAGTGCTGCAAGCACAGGTTTTCCATAGTTCTTCTTGTAAGCGAAATTGGCAGATCGACCAGAATTTCATGATTTCCCCAGTAATACATTACTCTAGGATTTAGCTGGAAGTCACGTACAATATCTTCAGTTTCTCCTGTTGAGTGCAGCCATAAATGTTTAAGAGTCCCCAAGGATGGGGAAAGACACTGGAAGGAAACACAATGCCTATGAAGATGATGAAAATATTGAAGATGGGCCAACTTAGATAATAAATAACATAAAAGAAAGACCCTGTTCTCTAATGTTCCCTGAGAGCTATTCTCAGCACTACTTATGTCAGCCGTTTGGCCAGGCAGGGGAAAGGGGATTCACATCGTCTGGATGCAGCAAGTAAATAAAGACTTTTTCATCCAAGATGACTATCAGTTCATTGTAGCACTAGGTGGAGAAATTTAATTCCATAACGCTCTGATCTGCTTGCATTTGGCTTCGTTACATTCACAAACTTGAACCAAGCACCTTTTTTTCCCCGCTTTCCCCAAAGGCTGCACTAGAGGACGGGGTAGAGGTGGATCTGGCATCTTCAGCTTTAATGGTTTCCTTGCTAGCCCAGGGCAGGAGATGTGAAAGCCCTTCGAGCCCGGCAGTGGAAGTGCTTGGTGATGGGCTCCTCTCAACACATCACACAGCCCAGGGCTCAGGCAGAGGCGCAGGAAGGAAGCCAAGTAACTTTCAAAACTCCCTAGGGATTTACCAGAATTCTTTCAACTCAGGCAAACTGGGATGAAATAGTTCTCTTTGAATCAATTGGCAAATTCTCACTGAAGGAGCCCTTTAGCATTAGCTTTACTGATTTGCAATTTTCCTGAGTTCCGTTTCAAGTGTATGGGAAGGCTTCCATTGTCAAAATGAAAGAGAATGGAAATAAAAACTAAAATTAAAAAAAAAAATTTAAAACCAACTAATCTTAAATAAGTCTTCCCTGCTTCTGGAAAGTGGATTCCCAGTTCCAATGTTAGTAAAATTAGGATATGCAAAATTCAAGCTTTTCCTTACAAACTTAACTTCCCTACAGTACAAAACTGTGACCAGAATGTGTTTTAATAGCCTCAGTAATAGAATCAGCTGTTAACTGACTTTTTCACATGGCTCTTTAATGAACAAATTAAAACTTTACTTTCCTCAGTTATTTCAGGTACATTAAGTAACTGCACTTAGTTTCATATCATTAGATTTAAAGATAAAAATCTCGGCTTTTTTCTTGACTGGTTGACGTGGTTGAGCCTCAACAGCCTTATCTCCAGCAGGACTTTGATGTGGGTTAATCAGCACGGGTTATCTCGGCCCGGGTTAAGACGAATCTCTTCTTCCTCTTCAGAAGTGGCAGCTTTAGGGGTTTCTGAGTGGGACGGAGCCGAGATGGTGCTGGCACCAGGATGGTGCTTTGAAATGTCTGCTCACTAGCAAAGGGAAGAACTTTAATAGCCTCCCTGGAGAGAGGCAATAGGTGAGCATTAGCGCTTGAATAAATGGTATGGTAGAAACTAGAGGAGAAATTGGACCCTTGCTTCTGTGAGAGGCTGCAGTACAACCTGGGGAGGAACTGGAGTCCCAGCTTTTGAGAGAAGGAGAAATGTTCTGGACAGGAGCCATTTATCTCCAATTTCTTGCTCCTTGAAGATCTCTTAACACTGAATTACAGGTCCCATCTGACTTTTGGGTTGACTCAAACTCACAACTATGAAACCCTCTTTAGGAAGGGACAGTTTTACTCTCTGAATCTCTTCATAAATGTAGAGATGTCACCCTGAGGGATGGTTTGTGGTGTCAGGATCTCAGTGTCAGCTGTCACCTGGTGTCATACAATAAATCACACAAGGATAAAGCACAAACAGTGTCTACAGAGGTGGCAGAAGCCAGTGCTACAGAGGCTGGAAACCTCCCGATTTGAATTGGAAACAGAATCCATTCACTTCCTAAAAGGAAATAGTGTGTGTGTGTAGACTCTCCCATGGAATGACTTCACTAAAATACTAAGCTAATATAATCAGAAACATTTAACTGTAATTTTTGCCGAGTTCATTGATAGTACAGGCTTCTCAGCTCTGAATGTGTTTTGCATTTGTTTAAGGTTTGAAATAATTGGCCCTGGTCTTAATTGCACCGGTGCAAAGAGTCAGAGTGGTTTTACTGCCTTAAAGAACTTTTAAAGACATTTCACTGTCCAATTGAGTTACTGTATGTTCTTTAAATGTACAGAGGGAGAGAGAATTAATCAAATTATTTTCTTATAAACAACGGGGAAAACTTGTTCACGGCCATGGAGAGGCCTGACCCATTGAAGCTTTGTGATTGGTCTGGAGGAGCTTTTGTGAATCAGATGCTGAGGATCCATGTCTGCTGTGCACCAATCTGCTCTCCTGCTGCTGGGTGCCAGATGGGGAAAGAGCAAGTCTTCTGCATTCACTGCAATCTACAACCCAAATCCTGACCTTTCAGAATCAATGTTACCAAAAAAGACATCCATTAGTGTCCGTTCTGTGTTTCTGATCTTCATAACTCAAGAGCAGTGCATTGTAATTAAAGATGTTATGCAGAAGGGCAATGAAAATGGCTAAGGGGATGGGACCCTGAAGAGGCAAGATTTTCAAACAGTTAGGAATCACAAACAGAGGAAAAAAGCCTGAAGGCAAATATGATTTGGGTTCATAAAGTCATTAATTTTTTGTCAGTCCAGCAGAGAACTGTTATGTATCTGGTCTCTGGATAAGAATAAGGGCATTCCGTGAAACCAGCTTTCAGTTGGTTTCAAACTGGTAAAAAATACTTTTCATCAGGCAAGGAGGTTTTGGAACCTATTGTCAAAGGAGGTTGTGGAGGCAAAGAGTGGAAGGATGTTCAACAAGTCCATTAGAGGAAAATAGGTGCATAAATGGAGTCTAAAATGTCTGGGAAGGATGTTGTCTGAATACCCTGAATGCATCAATCACGGATGCTGGGACAGCACAAGAGAAAAGGGTTGCAGGAAAAGGTATGTAGAAAAATCTTTTTCTAAGAGAATTCCATAAAAATCTAGTGCTTATAAGATAGCACTCTCAAGTCCTAAAAAGCAAAAGTTTCTCTTTCTTGAAATAAAATTGTTTTTAAAAGAAGCTTGTGAGAAGAAGAGGAGGCAAAGTCTGTTTGAAAATTAACAATTTTTCTTGCGTCAATTACAAAAAAAAATGAAGAGGATGAAGATGATGGAATAAGATGGTATCAAAATTCCTGTATTCAAAGGAACAGTGGCTAAAATTTGCACTGGTTATGCAGCACGGCTTGATCAGAAAACTTGTCTTTAGGGAGAGATTCCTTCAAAAAAGCTGATACAGTTGATAGTTTCATAGATTACACACTAAGTCTGTTACTTACCAAGTTGTGTACAATGTTTTGACATGCACATCTTCAAAGAATGGATCGAACTCTCGAACAAAATGTACTGATTCCTCTAAATAATGTTTTAGCAGCCTCAAGAGAAGAACTTTTTGATAGACAGTGGTGAGAGGCAGCGGTAAAGAAACAAGGCGAGGCAAGCTGACTTCTTACCTTCCAGCTCTACTCCAGCAGAAGTCTTACTCCACAGCTAGAGCTCCAGCTGCTCAATCAGCCTTCCTTTGAAACCCTCACTGGTACTTAATGTCTTGGTAAGGAGACCCATTTCTGAGACCTAAATATGGGCTTTGCAGCCTGAGGATTTTATTATTTTTTTTTCCCAAAAAAAACCCCACACCTCGTGATCTTGCCAGTGGGAGGAAGCCTAAGGCTGGTCAGAACATCTGCATTTTCAGCCCAGTTCTGGCGCAATCTCAGCTCGCAAGTTTAGTAATTCACAGAAAACTCCTCGAGGCTGCCTGATAAACGGAAAAAATATTTGTCCATTGAAGTCATCTTTTCAAAGGGCTGTCTAAGCACATGATGATAAAGCTTGTCTGTAGGTGGGATTAGGCTGAAGGACATTCTAGCTCCTGGATCCACAACCATTTCCCAAATCCATGTGTATGGTTTAGTGCAGCGAGGAGCAAAACACTGTTTGCTCCTCCAGCATACTCACGTGGAGAAAACAGCGAGCAGAGATTTAATCCCCTTTTAAGTTTTAAATATGTCTGTTTCCAAGATAAGAAACATAAGGTTCACAAGTTGCGTAAGACTTTCCACGCCAAGGGCCTCAGTGTTGGAGCAGACCAGGATCTTGCCAGGGAGCACATGGGAGATGCTCTGCTCGCCCTGAAATTGATGGTACCCCTGAGGGTGGACCTGGACGTGGATGCCAGGACCTACCTGCCACCCAGGTCTGGGAAACGGTGACAGAGGCAGCAGCAATACAAGTTATTGCGTACAAGTGAGAACGGACCAATCTGTAGCAGTTGTAAGTGCCGTTAATGATTCCACTGTTCCCAGAAAAAGATTCATATCCTGCCCAAACTCCACCACGCCGAGTGAATTTCTCTGAGCCTTTCCCCTAAAATACTCATTTAAATGCTAATGGTTCCACAGGATTCCTTGTTTTTCCATTTTAAATCCATTGTAACATCAGTCAATTAAAGAAATGTAGATAATGAGTCCTTTATCTCCCATTCAAAGCTCCCATTCCATTTAGCCTGTGTCTCTGGTATTGTTTCTCTCCATTCAGACGGCTTATCCAATCTTGGCCGTTTCCTCCACCATAATCTTCCGTGTTGGTGACTCTTGGGGGACCCACCTTTCATTTTTACTGCCCCACCTACTGGAAAATTCTTTGCTCGTTATTTTAAAGCTTTCCAATTTTCAGGAGTCTGACTTATTTCCTCTCCGCCTATGAAGTGCTGTGAACGCACACACAAAAAAGAAATGTATGAAAGAAATGCTGGCGTGTTTGTACTGATACTCCATGGCAAAGGGACCCGAGCTCCAAAATGTAACAAATAAAGACATATGGAAAAAGTAATCCCTTCCCCTCTCCATCATGGAAATACCAAGTCACGGCGCATTCAACAAGTGGGTTTTACTTCAAAGTTGCGTGTCGTGCGAAAGAATGAGTTGTTGGCCGTGACATTTAAGGAAAGGATTACTGTGAGCTGATTTTAAAAGGTAATCTCATTTCTCTTACTCAGGGTGACTCATCGGTTATGACATTTGGGTTAGAAACATCCCGTGTAGAGATAAGTGCTCGGGGCATTATTCATAATCGACGGCTGAGAAATTCTGAGCCGCAGGAAGCCCGGAGAGTGGAGGGTGTCTGCTCCCTGGCTTGGAGGGCGCAGGAGGAGGCTGCTCACTTTTAATCTTTGACCTTTCAGTAGAGGATTTTGAAACGGGCAGCTGGATAAATATTTTACTGGAACAAACAGAGCAGGAAAAAAAAAAATTCATTTTTCCATCAGCAAAGAAATGTTCATATCTAAATCTATATCTAAGTTATAAATTCATGTAGTTTCACAGCAGCAAAAGTTACTTAAAACTTCATTCAAGATTATCAGGGACCTGGTAGCTAGAAGAAGAAAGGAGACTTTTTTTTTTTTTAATACTGTCAATTTCTCCAATAAATACAGAGGAGGAAAGGAGCAGGAAATAGATGATGAATGTTCAGGACGGGGCTTTGAGCAACCTGTTCTGGTGGGAGGTGTCCCGGCCCAGGGCAGGGGCTTGGAACTGGGTGATCTTTAAGG
>JAOXNH010000031.1:80300544-80315383 GCA_028566575.1 Bartramia longicauda
AAAGGAGCAGGAAATAGATGATGAATGTTCCGGACGGGGCTTTGAGCAACCTGTTCTGGTGGGAGGTGTCCTGGCCCAGGGCAGGGGCTTGGAACTGGATGATCTTTAAGGTCCCTTCCAACCCAAACCATTCTGTGAGTCTACGATTCTATCAATGTTGTAGGGCAGCATCTGGGGGAAAAGAACGGTACATCACTACATAAAAATGCAATGGCTACGAAATGCAGAGTGTGGGCTCATGAGTTGTCTGGAGACATTGTCCTAAGAGCATAATGTGATGGACCCTTCAGCTGCTGCGACGATGGTGGGAGACAGTTAAGGAACACAGTTATCACAGTAATAGCTTGTCAATTTTATTTTTAAATTAATGGGTACATACTGTTGTCCCACAGATATTTGAGCAAAATCTCTGAGGCCCATAAAGCCTGGCTTGACTAGCTAGATTATTCGGTGGCTCCCCACAAATTCAGCCTGAAGTCCTGAGGTAGACTGGCCCATCAGCATTTTCAATGAAGAGTTGTGTGTGCAGTCAGTGTGTCTCTGCATTAGGAGAACTTTTCCTGCAGTGTGAGATGTCAAGACCGAAAAGAGAGCTTCTCCCAGAGAAAGCACAAGTTTCTGCTCAACTTTCCAGAGGTATATGATATCATTTGAGCCAAAATTATTTTGACCCAGAATGATCCAGCAAACTGGATACTGTGGGTAATTGTGGGGAAAAAAAAGAAAAGCTCTGGGTTCTGTTAAAACAAAGTTAATTCCTGAGTAAAAACAATCAAACCCAAGTTCATCCAGACAGTAAGATGGCAACAGCCCTCCTCTTGGACACTGGCTGGTGGAACACATGCTTCTAAACCCATACCACAGTGTCACAGCCACGCAACCATTCCTATATCAATGCAAATTGAATAAACACCTCTTCCAATAGCTTTCTAACATCATCGAATCAGAATATGTCTAAACCAAAACTATGTATGTGTAAAAACTATATATATGTAAAGAAAAAAAGGCAGTCAATATAAAAATGCTCCGCAACCTACAGTTGCTATACCAAAATGAGTGTAGACTATTTTTAGATATTACAGTTGTGGTTTCCAACTTTTTTTCCCTTTCTGGTATCACATGGAACTATTGGGCTCATAAAACCCTGAATGTGTTATGTGCTGTCAGAATTTGACAAGTCAGGCTAGTGAAATTTTAAAAGGCCCTGTTTGTCTGTATCCTAGCTGGAATATACACTTCATTTTTGCTGTGGATTTTCCTCTTTAAGTACTTTCCTATAAAGTTTAGCTAAAGCATAGAGGAACAGTATGTTCCATCCATACGTGCCTGTAGCATCCACTTGAGGTAAAGTCGTGTTTACTTTAAGATCCATTTGCCATTGAACTGCAGAGGGAACGCGGTACATTTTGAGATTCAGTCATAGACTGAGAAGGGCAGGCGATAATAAACCATTTATCATCTTTCTTTAATGTTTCAGCAGAAGGCAAAACAGAATTTGATGTTTTCTTACATGAAATGTTTCTGTTAGATAGCAGGTTAGATGCTTCTCCCAAGGAACAGATGATGGGACAAGAGGAAATGGCCTCAAGTTGCTTCAGGGGAGGTTCAGAATGGATATTGGGAAAAATTTCTTCACCCAAAAGGTTGTCAAGCCTTGGAAGAGGCTGCCCAGAGAAGTGGTGGAGTCACCATCTCTGGAGGTATTTAAAAAGTGAGCAGATGTGGTGCTGAGGGACACGGGTTAGTGGTGGGTTTGTCAGTGCTGGGTTGCTAGTTGGACTTGATGATCCGAAAGGTCCCTTCCAACCTAGACCATTTGATGATTCTACAAAATAGGGAATAACCCTGGCTGGCTCTGCCATGGAGAGCAGACATCGTACAGAGCAGGACCTGATACAACCCAAAGGACCTGACTCCACGTGGTCAGTTCTGGCAGCGATATCAAGCACCACCTCTATTATCTGCTATTTTTGCCAATATTGGCCTGGGTAGTGGATGAAGAACTGATAGTATAACTATCCTCTCTTATTAGGCCTATTACCCCTAGCCGATTGCAAGAAAAATGGCCTGATGGCAACATCATTGCTAAGGACACAGAGAATGTGTTTGTAAGATCTATCACGTTATTGACAACGTATTTTCTAATTGAAATCTTCAGATTCTGTCTGAGGAAAAGTCTGAGGAAAAGAATTCCAAAATAAGATGCAGTGTTGTCCATGTTTGGGTAAATATTTACATCTTATATAAATGAATTAATGAAGTTTTAGAGACCTGCAAGTCCTGAAATTTTCTTAAATGTAAAGTATTTTACAGAAAGCATTTATTATTTGTTCTTCATAAATCAGTCAAAGATGCTCAGAGACAGCTAACGAATTTTGTACTTACTGTATCTCCTACAAATATAACTACGGAGAGATTATCGATACGGGGTGACATGTGGAAAAGCCTTTTTCAGTGGAATAAGTTTAAAGAATGAATCATGTCATTTCCAGAAGACAAATCAAGCAGTGCTGGCCATATGGTGGAAAATATAGGCAATCTGGGCTGGATGTATTGTGTCTATTTAAAGGCACAACTGGAGAATAAATGGGAAGTTTGACACTTTCATGTGTCACGGGTGAAAAGGCACAATACTGCCCTTGTACACAGAAACTGGGGGCATGGTCCTTAGAATGGGAGCTACGGATGGTGTTCCTTTGATATTTGTACACATTACAGCTATCAGTAGAGTTGGATCATGTAATTCCACAGATTCTCCGTTCCCTCCCTTCCCTGTGTGTTTATGAAGTTGGCAACCAGCTCATTAACGTCTCTGGCGTCAAAGCATGACATAGGGATTCAAGTAAAATGCTTTAACGATGTGGTTGTGTTTTTTACTTTAAGTAACAAAGTTATGAAAGAATGAAATATTTTGTTGTTCCAGCGCTCGCACTGCTCCTCACTTTCTGCGAGCTGGAAAGTTTCACTGTGCTACATGTGGTACCTCTCAAAACAAAACACCAATTAAAAATAACAAAGTGGAACATTGAGAAACTCGTGTTCCATGGAACAACAAATTGTTTTAAATCGGTGGTAGGGAACCAAATTGGCAGCGCTACAGTTATTAACATGGCTTTCTCTGTTAATCGGGAGGAAAGAGCTTCTGGCATCGGTCGTTTCTTAGCGCTTTCTGTGCGTATATTTTCATGGCTTGTGTATGACACACATACACAATGCAGAGTATAAAATGGATTAACGTGGCTGTGTAACGAAGGCGTGAAAGCATGTATTTCTTATTAACCACAGCAAATATTTTCTAAACACTGAGATTCACTGTGGTCTACAGTAATTCCTCTTTTTATTTCATATTGTAATTTGTTCTTTTATTCTGGTACTCCCTAGCCTCGTGATGATGTTTTTCCCTTTCTGTAAGTGGTGCAATTACGCACTGAAAACCTGCACCAGCTTCTTTCATGTGAAAACATGTGTTTTTATATGAAGTCATATGCACAAACCTGGAACAGCTTTATTTTTGCAAATTTTTGTGTTATTCATAACTGCTCAGAACTCATGTAAACTAAAGACGTAGTGGGGAGGGCTACATATTATGACGGAACATGATGCCTGGCTCCAGCACACGAAACGGCGCTCTTCTGTTACATGACAGCTTAATTTGTGCTTTACATGTTTCCAACCCCAACTTACGAAGTCTGCTCTAGTGATTTTTGGAAAATCTGCTCATGTTGTGGTTTACTCCTTTTGGATACGATTCCAGCATGAAGCCTTCTCTCCAAGAAGTAAAACTTGTTCTAGCTGCTCATAAAATTTTCCCCAGAAGTGTTTATAAAAGCTAGTAAAAAAAAAAGAAAGGGCTCATTATTTTTGATAAGCAGGGAAGGATTGGAAATACATATTTCAATCACAGAGCTGAAGCTCTTTGGAAGTGAAGGAGAGAGGTGTATATGCATTTTTAAACTGAGAAGTGTTTCTTAAAAACATGAATTTTCATGAGTCACTCACCTCAGAGTTTAAAACTTCACCTTTCTTTGTGCTATGGTTAAATGGAGGGAAAATGCATCAAGTCTCAGCAAATGTCAAATCCAGCTTTAAAATATTGGGATTTAAAGGAGGCATAATACCAATAAGTCTAAAACTATTAGGGCTTCCTAGTGAGAATATACAGGACTGTTTTATGTAGTTTTTGACAGAGAACTTAAATTAGCCCTGCAACATGGATGGTGTAACTTTTCCTGCTGCCTGGGAAAGAAATGCTGTCAAGCCCTAAGTTGCGGTGATGGCACTTAGTTTGTATGAGTCTAATAAAAGGGCAGAGTGTATGCATGTTTCTCCGATTTTAGGCTTTTTTTTTTTCTCTTGGTCAGAACTTTGAAGTCTTTTTAAAGCTTTGTTCTCTTCCTCTTTTCCAGGCTAATAAAAAGAATTATTATTACTACCACATTTGTGTCTCTTGGATTTTATTTTGGCTAATGCAAGCCTTTTTACAACATGATCTTGGACAAAGGAGCAATTAGAATTAAGGAGCCTTATCCAACAATTGCACCACTTATTGCAATTATAATAGTAACTTAGTAAGTTGATGACTTACTGAGTTACCCGAATGATACATTTTTATTTCACTTTTAAAGTGAGCAAAAAAAGCTTAATGCTGGAGTTTTGTAATGAGCCCGTGGTAACCAGATTTGTAGTCTGAAGTCTTCGTCTGCCACGCTGTTAGCCATCAAAGGAGCCCTGTCCTACCCAGCTTTCTATTTTCACAACAGGATATCTGGTTTCTTTTATGAGGATACAGCTATGTTAATTTGGTTTAGTGGTTTGTTGGAGGTAAGCATGCTCTTCACAGCACAAACACCAAAATCCCCTTAAAGCAGTTCCTCGTTAATAGCTGGGGCCTGATTGGCAGTTTTGCGTTGTAAAGTGTGATTTGGTTGGATAAATATGTTTAGTCTAGTAAGCACTTTAGTGATTGAGTGTCTGTTAATGGATAAAGGTGGATTATGGCGAAACCTCTACAGGCTGTCATTGAGCACTTAGAGTTGTGAGATGTCACGGGGGGGAACGGAAAACAAACCCGCGCCGGGGAAAAACTCAGCAGCTAGGACATATTTTGAATATTTGGTGCTGTTTGGGTATTTAGGTTTAAAATCATATCTCACTCGAAAGCAGAGCAGACTGTGCAGCTCGTGGCTGTCCCCTTCGCCCTTAAAGCAGGAATCTGGGCACATTCAGGGGGGTGTTTCTCAGCACACGGCAGTCAAAAAGCCACCAGGTACCTGGAGGGGAAGTGCAGAGTAGCCCTAACTTTTCTCAGAAATGCACTGAAAATCTTTTAATTCAGGGTAAAGTCCAACACAATTTGGTGTGGGTTCCGGAATCAGCTGGCTTCCCTGCTGTTGTGCAAAGCTACCTTGTTTTTTTAATACCACCTTCTCAAAACAAACATTTTTGCAAAACCACCCTTTCTCCTTGTCCTTCTCCTAAACACGGAGATGAAGATCTTTCTTTCTCTTACTTTTAAGGAGGGTAACGTGATCCTCCCCATAAACCACCAACAAATGTCACTTTTTTTCCTCTGCTCAGGTGTACGCCGCTTTTTTTATGAGGTGCTAAATATCAGCTTACTTGGGGACTTGAAATGGCCTCGAGGCCAAGTGGCAGATATTCAGGCCCATACGTAGAAACTCACTGCTTTTGGGTGAATTTTAGTACCTGTGTGTCCCTCCTGACGGCCGTAGTACAATGATGTGCTAAATTTGTGTATCATACTATGGAACTACACCATGTGTTAGCAGGTGAAGTCCACTCCCAGGGTATTTTGGCATGTGTCTAAAATGCTTAGACAAAACGAGCTTCCATGTAAGATTTTTTGAAGCTCTTAAGCTAAAAACATCTTTGGATTCTTTTCTTTTTCTTTTTTTTTTTTGTTTTGTAGGGGGGGGTGGGATGGGTAGGGGGAAGTTTGTTTTCAAGGAAAATCCTGGAACTCTTCCCTCTCTTCTCTTTTATTCTTTTCTTATCACAGACGTATCAGGCTGACCCGTGCCTTACAGCTGATAGTTACCATATGTCTGCCCACAAAACTTTCAAAAACTCCAGTGAAATTTTTAGAGAGGAAAACTTCCTCCCCCTTAGTTTTTGGGAAACTTCTTGCAGCTTCACCGTAAAGCTACGTGTTTTATGTACTTCTTTTCTTCTGGTTAAAACTACCTGCCCAGGAGCCTTACCTTTGGACAAATACAGATTAACGGGGGGCTGGTGGCTTCTCCAGTAGTTGTGGTCTTTACAGTGTAGGTGTTCCTCTAAAGGATATATTAAGTCTCGAATGTATTTAATGGGCTTGAAATGAACCTAATAATTGAGTAGGTTCTTTCTATTAAGTTACCCTAAAGAACAGGCTAGATGGTCATAAAAGTTATTTCTGGCCCAATGGTATCTTGGAGACGAAATTCTTCACTAGGATCCACACAACTATTCCCATATTGCAGCAATTTAACTGAGAGAAAAACAGATTTGTAGAGTCAAGCTTTTTCTGTGCTTCTTATCACAACTCCTCTTGCTTGAACAAGAGAATAAATCAGCGTCCTAACGATGAGTTTCATACAACATATTTGCTTCAAATTACAGAAATCTTGTGCTTAGATGTCAATTGTTAACAAAAAGATATAAAAAGAGAAGGAATTCATTTTAATATATAAAGATATCATTTATTAGATATGCTGCTTTTGATTTAGATACTGCCTATATCCCATTTACAAAAAATACCTACTACCTGGCATGCTGGATGGCTGGAAAATGAGAAAGAAATACAGCTGAGGAAATTAAGACAGAAACATTTGCCTACTTTTCCAAGCGTTAAATGTGTTGCTGTGCCTTCATATAAAACGTCATCTCTACCCAAAGAATTAAAAACGATGCAGGGCTTATGATAGGTTTGATTTTCTAAGCAGCTCTGTGCAATACCCTTCCTTGTTCTAAAACACACTACCTTAACTAAAATATCTACTTTTAGAGAATTCTTCCCCAATTTTACAAGTCAATTAAAAGCTAAAACGAAATTGTCGAAATTCTTTTGGAAAGGCTGACATTTGAAAAAAACAAAAGGTTGAGGAAACACCTGATTGAGGAAAAAACAGAACATTTGGGGAACCTGAGAAAGAGGAAGATAAACTAAATTACTGAAGTAAGATTTGGGATGGATGAGGAGAAGCAAACCAGGGAAAGGAGCAACAGTGTGAAAACCCTATTGGCAGTCGGACAGGAGTAATTATTAATAAAACAGACCATTTTTGAGAGAGAATAAATAGCAGACAGGCAGATCAGTGACTGGAAAGGGGTAGAACAGCAAAAATATGGGGGGAGGAAGCAAATATATCAGGGGAATATGAGGTAAATAATGTAATCTTGAAATTATGAACAAATTATGGATGTGAAAACTTCAGGCAGATGGGGCAAGAATGAATCAAGGATTATTTAAAGGAAAAAGGAAAGATGCAGAAGGTGAAGAAAAAAGAAAACCACCTGAAGGGAAAAAAGTACAAGCAAAAGATGCGGTGAGACAGCAGGAAGACAAGCTGAGTAAAGATGCCCTGTGAGAGGAAGCAAACATTGATACTAAAGACAATGAAATATTCTGCGGAAAATCCTGTAGACTTACTGTAGGCTTCATATAATGGAGCTTGGAAGTAGAGGCCAAATTTAACTTTTGGGAACTTTAATTCTGTGCCAAGAACAAGCAATTTGCTTTAGAAGTGTATTTAAGAGGACAAAAATCAAAAATATTGACCATCTTATGAATGTTTTGTAATATTATTACTCTAATGAGGAATACACATGTGGTCCATGAGGCCAGGAATTTGGGATTGAGTATCTTAAAATGATGCCAGTGGCTTTAAGACTAACGCAAGTCTTTTTCTAGGAGTTAAACGTAGCTGCAGACACTCCAGCGACCTTGGACTTCTCCTCCTGGTGTTTCCAATTTTACCGTTGCACCTTTAATTTTTTGCAAAATTCATAATTTTGGCATTTTAAAGTGCTTTTCTCTCCCAGGCTGCTGCGTAGGGCTTCCACGTTAAAGACGGGATGAAAAAAGCAGGCTGGCTAAACGGGGGAAACAGTAAAAATTGCACGTAGGAACGTGCTTCGGGTGCTCGAACTAATCAAACCGGAGAAAACAGGCATTAAAGGGCGGGTGAGGAAGTCGTTTTAAGTGCTGTAATTTGTAGTAACATACCTAAAGGGGAGGTGAAACTTTTTGGGCATAAATGATTCCTTAATCTTGAATAAACACATACACGCATACAAAATACACATATACGGGGGGTTCTTGGTTGGGGTAGCGGGTTTTGGGGGTTGGTTACAGCCCTGGCAATAGTTTCCCTGTTCTTGCTCCAATGGCTCCGTCCAGAACTGAAATCCAATGAAATATGGGCAGTTCTTGCAGCCCTTTTCCGCAAATACCCAGCAGGCATCCAAACACTTTCAAGCAATAAATAAGACCTCACAAACAAAAGCAAATTAAACCTTCCACTCCTATTCATAAAAATCTATGTACTGGGCTTTATTTAACCAATCGGCCGCCTGTTTGCGAGGCGTGAAAATAACTTGGTGGTCCCCATCCAATTCCAACTGGCCAGCTGTTTGGACCGTAAAACTCCCCGCCATAATTGCCTTTAGCCGGCATCCTCGTCAGCAAAATAGCTGGGTTTTGTAGGGGCACAGAGACTGAACAGCCTTTCCCATCGCCTGGAGCTGGTTCTTCTGGACTAAGCATGTGGGTGGCCTGTGATAGTGGCAGAATTAGAAAGAAAACAAAACAAAAAACAAAAAACAAAAAAAGAAAAAGAAAAAAAACCCCAACTTTATACTCTGAATTTTTTTCGTATTGTATCTTTTTTTTCTTTTAGAGATCAGGACAGAATTCTGCTCCCGAGTTTCTCATAAATGTGAAATTTGAAAAGTGTAATGCATCCTAATGTTGAAAGGCGTTTTGGAAACCATGAAATAAATTGCCCTTTGGCCACCAATCACAAAAATAACTTTAAAAGACCAGAATTTCACTCAATTGTAAAGCAATAGTCTTTTCTTTTTCCTTAAAAATAAAAATTAAAAAATAAATTTAGAACCAGACTGATTCTTATATTAGTGGAAAGGTGAGTGCCACAGTGGCCACCTGGTTAAACCCAGAACCTTCACATTTGTCCTCTGCTGGGGTACGTAGATCACAGAATTGCTCTAAAACTCTTGAAAACTTTTGGATGAAAGCTGAAGTGACCCCAAAAAATTTTATAAAATCTGCCCTCGTGCCTCACCCAGACTGAGAAATTGTTCAGATGCATTGTGCCCCTGAATAAACCTCAGTATCTGCCCCCTCCCTGCCTGGCAGGGCCAACACCCACCAGGTACCTAAGAAATATAAACTGATATAAGCCCACACAGAAAGTGCCTTATAAAGTGCCTGAGATGGTCCCATGCACCATGAAACGGGAAACTCGAGATGTATAAATTGTTACAAAAATAGCACCAAATTCCCTAATTGACACCAAGACTTTGGCTTAAAGACCTCAGCACCAAATATAATGTGTGACTTGTCCAAAACTGCAGCAAAGATTTACGCTCACTCTGCACCCATGGAAATGCCTGGCCAGGGTGCAGGGCAGGGGAAATCTTGGAATTGTTACTCCAGGGTTCGTTCTTGAAAATCTGCTGACTTTTTTGCTTTCCCAGTGGCCGCTTTTTACAGAAACGCCTTCCTTACTGGCCCTTTATATTGTGCCATGTGTGCGAGCCCTTCACAACCTGAGGGGAAAAGTGCAGGTTTCACAACATGCTGCGGAAAAAAAAGATATGTGGGGGTTTTTATGGTTTTTTTAAAAAAAAAAAACAAAACCAAAACCACAACAAACTCTCTGTTAATTCAGACAGGCACATGCTTCACGTAGCTCCCCGGGTCTATCTGAAGAGCGCGGTAGGAAAACAAAGCTGGGTGAAGAGGAAGCAGCTGTGGGGGCGATACCGAGCCCCGTCCCATAAACAAAGAGCACCAACACATCTCCCAGAGCACGAATAGGAGATTTTCGCTGACTTTATCATGGGGAGGGGGGGAAGATAAAGGCGTTTCCAAGAGTGGAACAGCTTGTTGCTCAAGAGGTGGCCGGGCCAGATAAAGGAATGGCAAAGTGGCACGTGAAGATGGGTGCCCATCCTGACAGCTCCCTCTGGGCTCCCTCCAGCGTCATAGCCAACCCAATTCAGCTGGAACAAGTGGATGAAAAATGAACTATGAGCCTCTTTTTTTCTCTTTTTTTTTTTTTTCCCCAAACATGAAGAGCTAACAGCTGCTTCCATCTGGGAACTGTGAAAAAGCGCCTTCCAGCTGTACAATAATAAACAGCTAAAAAACTCCACGCAACCTCCCTCTCCATTTACATTCTTTCCCAATCTTTTTGCCTCATTAAACTGTAATCTTCCCCCTAATTATATTTCATCAATCTATTGTTTATGGAACTGCAGATTAGATGGCAAACATATTGAAACAAAAAATAAACTTATAATTAGTTGTCTTCTCCCTCGCCCCTCCTCCCTTTGTATTAGCAAGTGCATCATTATCAGGCCCCAGGGATTTGGTGAGGCAATCGGTTTACATGGTGCACTTTTGGCAGCAAAGAATAAAAAAAATAAAAAAACCCCAAAAAACACATTTGTAGCTGCATAATATGATTTACCAGCTCCAGGGCTCCAGGGTCTACACTTCCATAAATACAAGTGACAAATTATCAATAAATCATTCCCTGGTCTACCATATTGCATAATGTTTATTGAAACCCAGTTCTAATAAATATAAAAGTCACCTTTTTTATCCAAAGCGTAAGAAACAAAGATGACAGCGATTACAAACAGAAATGAAAAATGAGAAATAAGCTCCTTCACAAGCAAAGAACCCTTTTTTTTTCCCCCTGGCATCCTTAGCGCCTCGAAGTTGTTGGCCCCTAAAAACCGCCTTGGAACAGATACGACCTTCAAATGGTGATTTTTATTCTTTGATTATGATAAACAGGGTTGTCCTGGGTTGGTTTGTTATACTATGCATATAATTCTCACATCTGGTTCCTGATCCCTGAAGAAATCAGCCCGTTGCGTTGTCAGGACATTGATCAGAAGCAACATGAGAATTGGTGAAGTTCTTCCAAAAAAGCTCCATTGTAGATTAATGCAAAAGATTGAAAACTGTGCTCTCAGATCAAGTGGGTTTCGGTCACGGCAAGGAGCTATTTGAAAAGGGAAACAAAAGGAATGACAGAATATTTGCAGATTAATTAATGTTTTCATGCTTCCTCTCTGCATATTAATAACCACAGCTCTGAAGGGTTAGACTTTGAGGGGGGGAGGGTTCACTCCACTTTTTGACCACAAAAACTAGACAAAATATTGTTCTAGGATGTAAAAATCCTTTATTGAAATCTATTTCAGCAAAATTACTCATGAAAAATTTAGCCTTTATTACACTTCCCCTCCACATAAATAAAAAATAACATGATACATTTGTATTTCTTGAAACCAATTTTGGAGATCTCTCACCTATTACAGGTGCTGATTAAAACATGGGATTATCTTCTCCCACCATTTTCAAGCAGGTCAGCATCTGGAAGTCATTTGCCCAGTTTCGTATTCTATAAACCAAACATCGGATACCCAGGTTAAGTTTAACGAACATCTCTTTAGAAAGATTACCTTTTCCACTGATCTTCTGATCTTTTGGGTTTTTTTCCACAAGAAGTCAGAACTATCTTTATATCACAAAAAAAAATCTCTGCTAAAATACTTCATTCATCTTACTTACATTTCTGTTAGGTATATCATGCTCTGTAGGGCATGTAATCTACGCATTCAGTGGCATGTTTTTGCTGATATTAAACAAATTCTGTTTAATTCAAAGGACCGTGCCTATTTAAGACAGAAAAGTTTTTTCCCTTGTAACATCAGTAGGAATTTTGTTTGCCCGAGCACTTTTGGACTGGACCCAGGAGTTTTCATTCCAGATTAGACTGTTTTTATTGTGTAGGGTTTCTCTCATCATGTGATTTTTATCAGTGCCCTTCCATGTTGTGTTGTGAGGACACCCTAAACCGGTGCGGTAGCTTGGCTGTGTTTGTGGAGCACCAGGGAGTGAATACCTCTTTCTCAGAAGAAGCTCTGGAGGAAATGGTTCATTTCCTGTAGGTTTAAGTCCCCAACTCTTTGGAATAATTGTGCAGAATTCACAGAATCACAGAATTTCACAAGGGCTGGAAGGGACCTCTGGAGATCATCATCAGCGCCCCAGGTCCCTCAGCCTTTCCTCAGCAGAGAGATGCTCCAGTCCCTCATCATCCTCTCTCCAGAAGTTCCCAGTCCTTCTTGAACTGGGGAGCCCAGAACTGGTCCCAGTGCTCGAGAAGGGGCCTCACCAGGGCAGAGCAGTGGGGGGAGGATGACCTCCCTCAACCTGCTGGCCACTGTTTGCTCTGTTCCCCTACAGAAGAGTTTGCACATCAGAACCTAGAAAAATGTGACAAAAAGCAATGCTCCTGGCACTTGTAAAGCATTAAACAAAACTTCATTTTAGAAATTGTTCTTCTTCTGGCACTAGGTCAGAGCGACCAACGCCACGTTGGCAGCCTTCAGCAGGGGATCCATGGCCAATGGGGGTGCTCGTTGCCTGGGCCATTGGTAGCTGCCAGGACAGCAAAACCGACCTAAAAACCCTCATCACCAAACTGTGCGGGATCTAATGAGCCCCTCTCCTCTGCCTTCTTCCTCTGGGGACGGTGATGGGTCCAAGGGCTCGGTGTCCCCCAGGAGCTGCAGAGCAGTTGGAGGCTGGAGACCCGATGCCACCTCAACATCTCCCACTTGGTGGTGAGGGAGGAAGGGGAAGGAACTGAGATCACGGGGCCAACAGACCACTTCCATTTGCTGAAACAGGATGTAAGGAGAGATCTGAGAAATCTGGACTTCAACATACAGTCAAAATATAAACTGATGTGTGTGCCCTGACGTAAGGAATGACATCTGTGAGAGGGTCTGAGCAATCTGCATGAGGATATCAGAAGACTAACAGATGACTTCCATAGGTTTGGATGCCAGAGCTATTGCTCAACACTCAGATATTTCTGATTTCACATGATATACCCTAATGAGGTCATAGCCTGGAACCAGGGGTAAAAAAAAAAACAATATAAAACTCCAGTTTGATCATAATTCCAAATAAATCTGGTCAAAAGCTAGTATTTCCACAGGGAGAATTTGACTTGGTTGATCTGCTGTAAGAATATTGCAAGAGCTTGACATAGGTATTCTGCATCTGCCTTTCAAGGAAAGCTCTGAAAACATTGTTAAAAAGTTAAAAAAAAAAAAAAACACAATAAATCTACCCATAAGAGGAATAAGTGAAGGAACCCATAAAATGCCTGGGCACTGGGGAGTTCTGCAGGTGACGAAATGATTGTGATGAATAAATAATGTTTATTTTCTTTCATGGATATCGCAGTTACATTTTCCTGAAAATTTTCCCTTTTGTTACAATAAAAATTGAGCAATCTGCATTTATCTTTTTCATTGCAAAGGCAAAATAAGACCTCAGAGAGAATTACCAAAGTCTTTACATGCTTAATTATGAATTGAAGACAGCTCAGGCCTGGCAAAGATCTACCCTAACCTCCGTATTAATTTGTATTGATTATCAGCCCCTTGCAGTATTTCACTGGATCCTTTTCTTTTGATTTTTTTTTTTTCATTGATTGCACTACATTTAGTCCAGAAAGCTCCCAGTTTATTGTAGCAGTGGCTTTATCTGATGTTTTCCTCCAGTGATCTTGGTGCTTTTACGGACATCACCCAGTTAATTATAACATGGTGCTCTCTGGCTGATCAGCTGTGCATTGGTTTTAACTAGCTATGTGTTGATGCTAAGAGTTGAATTGTTAATTTCAGAATGAAAAAAAGCAAAAGCTGTCAAAAAAGATCCCTGAAGACAACATAACAAATAATTTAGCCTCATCTTACAGTCTAAAGCCACTTAGAGCTTAGGTTTTGGGTCTTGCTACCTGACTGCTGGCTGGCGGCCCATAAAAACAGACAATGCTGGTTCTTGAACTTCAGTAACTCATGGAGGAGCTACGTGCCATGACTGCATTTCTGACAATTACTTTCCTTGGTTGCACGCTGAAATCTCCTTCTCCTGTCAGAGCCGGCGGCAGGGTGTTGTTTATCATCTGGCTGATCGGGCTGATATGACACATCTATTTTAACTCTGGCTGTATGTGTATCGATAGCAAGTGCTAGAAGCAGCCAAGAAACAATTAGGGACCCTACGGAGTAAGCACCCCGGTCCCATTAACCTCGGAGGGAGCCATTTGTGTCTGAACCGAAGGAGAGACATTGGCCCTGAATTTATCAGGCAGCTGGAGCGTATTTTTATCTTATTTCTATGGTCTCCGTAGACATAACACAGCAATCTGCATGGGCTCACGCAAGTCCGGCCAGAAATGAGCATGTTGCTCTCTACAAATAATATTTTTTACCCCATTTTGCTGGCTTTTAAAGAGTTTTGCAAAGACAGTGTTAAACTGATATAAGGGAAAAAAAAAAAGGCTGGAAAGTTAGTAGTAGCCCAGTGGCTGTGCAAGCAGGGCAGGCCCATCTTGCACACCAGGTTGCCCAGAGATGACAGCCAGGACAGCAGGAACCTGCACATCTGCATAAAAGCCCATGGGCTCATCCACCACCCATCGACATCACTAATAAGCTTTGATGAGGGGCAGAGCCATTTGCTGATGCAAGAAAGAGATAATACCCAGTTCAAACC